>JAJPUD010005159.1:49465-149656 GCA_023553655.1 Myrmecobius fasciatus
ACACACACACACACACACACACACACACACACACACACACACACACACACAATGTAAGCATAAACAGTGCACACATGTGTATGACCAAAAGTCATTCTCCAATAGATAAGTGATTAGAGGACATGAACAAAGTTCTCAAGAATTGCCAACAGTACTCACACTAAACAATGATTCAAATCACTAATATGAGAAATGAAAATCAAAACCACCTGGAGATTTTATCTCATACCCTGAAAACTGGCAAAAAGATCAAATAGTCAAAGTTGGAGGAGTTGTAGGAAGATAGGAATACTAAGACATTGGTGAATTAGTACCACCATGCTAGGAAATAATTTGTAATTATTTAAATTAAGTGATTAAGTACCACCATGCTAGGAAATAATTTGTAATTATTTAAATTAAGTGATTAAAATATCTATACCCTTTTATCCAGAGATGACATTTGGGACTTATTACTCAAGGTAAGAAGAAAGTCCCTATATATACCAAAATATTTATAGCAGTTATCTTTTGTGATTGCAAAGAAGAGGAAACAGAATCGATGCTTATCAATTGGGCATGGCTAAACAAATCATGGTATGAGAATGTAATGGAATATATATATATATATATATATATATATGCATCATCTCTTAAGTATATATGTGTATATACACACACATATATACTTGAGATGCTGTGTGTAATAAAGAAACACATAATATAATTACTATAACAATGTAAATGAAAATAATCATCAAGTTCAAAAAGGGATTGTCATATAAAATTACAAAGAAAAAGCATGATTCCACAGAAGAAAAAAAGCAATCTCTACCTACTCATCTGCAGATATAGAAGGACTGTGAGTGATACATTTCACATATTTTCAGACTTTTTCATGTAGAGATCTGTTATATTGATTTTTATCCCCCCTTTGCTTTCTATTTCTGTCTTTAAAATATTTGTTATGTGGGATGGCTCTTTGGGAGGAGGAGAGAATACTGGGTAAAATTACGGTAATGTTAAAAAACAAAGAATTAAAAGGCATCAATAGAAAAACATAAGGAGTTTCCTATCTCCCCTGCCCCAACCCACCAAAGCAGTAATTATTAAGTTTTTAAAAAGGAAGAAACATTGAGAAAAATCATTTGTGACAAATATGTATGATAATGGTTCAATAAATATATAATATATAAGGGATTGCTATATTGCTACGTATCTATTAAGATTAATAATAATTTTCCCATTGAGAAATGAAAGACATGCAAAGACACAAAGATGAAATACAACTAGTTAATTGTTTCTGACTGAAGTATAATTTTTACATGAAATAGGCACAATTATGGTTATGATTATGTAAAAGAATGTAAGCTCATGTATTTCTGCTATGATCATATATGAAACTATAAGAAAACTGTTTGAAGCTGTAGACTCATTACTTGTGTATATTACAGGCTGGCTGTGGATATGATTGAGTGAAGTTTTTTGTGTCTGTGTTGTAAGGTGTGAAGTGAATGAGAGTGTGGGGAATGTTTGTGATCATCAAGTATGTTTGTTCTAGAGAGAGGGCTGTTCTGGTATGGATCGGACTAAACATCTAAGGTTCTTTCCATTGCCAAGATTTTGTGAAATTGTTAGTAACTACATAACTTGTTTAACTTCTTTTGCAGAAATAAAAAAATCAAATAAATAAAAATAATGATAATAATAAAGAAATCAAAACAACTTTTAAGATATATTAAACCAAATTGGGGAAAATGACAAAATTAAAAGTGTTAGAGCTGTAGGAAAACAGGTACTCTTATTATATTGTTGTTGACAGACTGGTGCAAGTGCTTTGGAGAAGAACCTGGCAATATATAGTAAATGACAGATTACTATGAGCTGTACAAAAATATCTAAAACTTTATTTCACTATGAAGTAAAAAACTCTTAACAATGATTACAAAATGGTTACAGGTAAATTATACATGAATGTTACTGTACCATAAAAATGACAAATGTAAAAAATTATGGAAAGACCTCTATAAAATAATACAAAAAAAGATAAGAACAAGATTTCCAGACAGAGATTACAACCAAATTTTCAAACACAAAGTTATAGTGATACAAAGATGGATTTGCAAAGTAGAAGAGGACAAGCATTTTGTTACTTTCATAGTAAGAATGTGGGTGTATTATAAAGAGTGATTGAAAAGTGGGTCTTAGATCCTAATGCAGACAGACACTTCACCACCATGTGAAAATAGGTTCACTTAAAGAATGTGGATAATAAGGCTTGCATTGCTTACTACATACATAGTTGTAAGGAAGTATTCTGCAAACTTTAAGGAATTATATAAATGTCAATTATTATAATTATATCATATTCTAATTAAAAGGTTTAAATTTTACAGGTCTTGTATTATTCAATGTTTAATAATTTAAAATTTTTTTGACATTTCATTAATATTTGATTAAGTACATAATTAAAATTCTTTTTTCTTTCAACTTTTACTGATTAAAAACTATAAATAGGAAATCCTAAAAAAAAAAAAAAAAAAAAAATTACAAATAACAATTTTTAGCCTGGAAATCTATGTAGGCACACTGAAGTATAAATAAGTACAGAGATCCCCTCAGTATAGTATTTATCATGTCAACCAGCATCCAAAAGGTATTTTATATATTGATTTTAAACTCCTCCTTTTAAAACATTCTGGACATAGACTTATGATGGAAAATGTTATCTGTGTCCAAAAAGAGAACTATGGAGACTGAATGTGGGTCAAAAGCACTGTATTTTCACTTTTTTGACGTTTGCTTGTTTTTTATCCTTTTTGTCCTGATTTGTCTTGTGTAGCATGATGAATATGGACATATGCTTAGAAAAATTGCACATGTATAAATTATATCATGCTTCATTCTTTATCCAATCTAATTTATTTCTTTTTTCTTTCTTCCTTTTTTTCCCCCCGAGGCAATTGAGATTAAGTGACTTTCCCAGGGTCACACAGTTAGGAAATGTTAAGTGTCTGAGATCAAATTTGAACTCAGGTCTTCCTGACTTCAGGGCTGGTGCTCTATCCACTGCACCACCTAGCTGCCCCCAATCTATTTCTATTGGTAATGTGACCTAGTTAAATAATGGATGCCTTTGCTCCAAAGTGATCTTAGTCCCCTAAAGTACTAATTATAATCTAATAATGAATTTTGCCCAAGACAAACACTTCATAAACTTTGGGAATTTGAATTAGGCAACTTTGCTCAATGGTATCTATTTTGTACATATGCAAAATAACTCAAGGATAAGTTTTTTGTATTTTCAACTCAATTATGAATATATTCCATTGATCAGGCAGCCACACACAGGTCAAAATCAGATTTAATTTAGCAGAATATCAGAGCAGGAAAGGACTTTTAAGTCCATCTAGTTAAACCCAAACCTGAACATTCTTCTACAACACACCCCATGAAATGATTATCTAGCCTCAAAATTTCTTTTTTTTGGGGGGGGGTTATAAATTGTTTATTTTTTTCTGGTTATACATTATAAAAATTGATTAACTTTAAAAATACACATTTCTTTATGAATCATACTGGGAGAGAAAAATTTGAACAAAAGGGAAAAACCACAAGAGGAAAAAAAACAGAAAAAAGAAGTGAATATAGCATATGTTGATTTATATTCAATCCTCATAGTTCTCTTTCTGGATGCAGATGGCTTTTTCTATCCAAATTTAATTGAGATTGCCTTGGATTACTGAATCACTGAGAAGAAGAACCAAGTCTTTGATAGATGATCATTGAACAATCTCACTGTATAATGTATAATGTATAATGTATTCTGGTTTTGCTTGTTTTGCTCAGCAGCAGTTCATGTAAATCTTTCTAGATCTTTCTAAAATCAATTTGTTCATCATTTTAATACAACAATAACATTCCATTACCTTCATATATCATAACTTATTTACCCATTCCCCAATTGAGGAACATCTACTCATTTTCTAATTCTTTGCTACCACACAGAGTTGTTAAAAACATTTTTGTACATGTCAGTCTTTTTCCTTCCTTTATGATTTCTTTGATATACAGACCCAGTAATTACATTGCTGGGTCAAAGGTTATGTAAAGTTTTATAGTCCTTTGGCCATAATTCCAAATTGCTCTCTAGAATGACCGGATCACTTCACAACTCAACCAATAACACATTGCTGTCCCAGCCTCCTCTCCAACATTTATCATTATCTTTTCCTGTTATCATAGCCAATCTGAGATAGCCTCAAAATTTCTAACAAATTGAAACCTAGTACCTCAAAGTACTAGGTCTGCATAGCTCTAATAAAGATATTCTTTCATTTTAAAGCCTAAATTTACTGCTTTTTAACTTGTATCCATTGCTCCTAGTTATATCTTCTAGGGTCAAAAAAAAAAAAAAAAAATCATTGCCTCTTCCAATACTAGCCCTTCAAATGGGAAATGTTTATTATATAAACCTTAAGTATTTTCTTCTTCAACCTAACAGTCTCAGTTCCTTCAATTGATCTTTATAGGAAAAAAAACTTGAGACCTTTCAACCATCTTGGTTGCTTTTTTTGGTCATTTGCCAACATCTTAAAATGAGGTGCATAGAATTGACACAATGTTCTAATGTGGTCAAATGCAGCCAGAGTATTACAATTCTTGACTACTGGATACCATGCGACTCTTGGTAATGTAGCCTAAGAATGCATTAGGTATTTTGGCAATTATTTCACACTATTATTTCATGTTGCGCATGCAGTCCACCAAAATGCCCAGATATTTCAGATAAACTGATATGGACAAAGCTCACTATCTTTTGAAGTATTTATTATTCACTTGTAATATAAATACCAAAGTCACACTACTTCAAGAAAGTTTACAAATTTTAAATATTTTTTAAAAAGTATGCATTTAGATTTAAGAAGATCAAAAATTAGGCTGTACATTTTAAATCAGATATTATAAAGGCAGAGACCATATGCTATTATTTGCTTGCAAAATTTTCCTCTTCCCTTTTATCTTATAAAGATAGTGAGGAAGGAGATTATATAAGCAAATGATAAGCTAGCCTGATGGTAGGTAGCCTTTTAAACTTTTTTTTTCTTTTTTTTTAAACTTTTCTTAAATCTTTGAGAATCTCATCTATTCTTACTAAAAAAGAAAGGAAAAAATTAATTGGAATCAATCTTGTGAGAATTTCTTCATTTCTTTTCTTTTTTTTTTTGCTTTTTGCTGAGGCAATTGAGGTTAAGTGACTTGCCCAGGGTCACATAGCTAGGGAATGTTAAGTGTCTGAGACTACATTTGAACTCAGGTCTTCCTGACTTCAGGGCTGGTGCTCTACCCACTGCGCCACCTAGCTGCCCCTTTTCATTTCTTTTCAAAACTCAGGTTTAGCATTTAAATGTAGGCTTAACTACTTTTGATTTCAATCAAAGAACTCCCCCTGCAGCATAGTTCCAGCACATAGCTGGCTCCTCCCCACAGTTTGAAAATGCACTGCCTGGAGGGCCTAATATCCTTGAGGCACACTTCAAGAGGTTTAGTGAAAAGATAATAAGGAACTGAGTGTTAAGTATTATTTCTCTTTCTTCATAAAAGAAATCTTAAAAAACAAGCAACTATTCTTTCCTTTAGTTAAACTATTTAGACTTGGGAAGTTTGTGATGACAATAACTTTTTTCAGAAGCAAGAGAAAACAGGGAAGAAACAGCACACACAAAAAAAGTAGGGAAGCAGAGGGTTCACTTAAGGGGAAAATAATATTATGTATGTGTTAGTATAAATTATTATAAAAATCCACATACCTGATTGGGGACTCAAAAATATCTTTCCTTTTTGTTTCTTTTTTTCTTCATGTAGATGAATTGCCTAAAAAATAAGCAAGGTGGATGGATCATATGCACAAGAAAAGCTCAATCTTTAAACTACATAAGAATATGGTTGAAAGAGATGATTTTAGTAAGTGTCATGATGATGATGATGTTTATTAAATGTTTAGCAAGTCCAGTAATTTTTTTTTTGCTGAGGCATCTGGGGTTAAGTGACTTGCCCATGGTCATACAGCTGGGAAGTATTAAGTGTCTGAGGTTGGATTTGAACTCATGTCCCACTGACTTCAGGGCTGGCACTTTATCCACTGCACCATCTAGCTATCCCAACAGTTTTGTAATTTTCAATCACACAAGTATTAACTTTAAAATTTCCTCTCCCTTTCTACTTGTCATTGTATAATGCCAAAGAAAATAGAGAAACTAAGTTAAAATTTGTACTTGAAAGGCAAAAGTAGAGATATGAAATAAAACACATTAAAGCAATTATTTTTAAAATGTGTTAAATATATATGTAAATACTGACAAATTATTTTTATGTTGGTAAATTCAGTTACTTTTCAGTTATGTTAATATGTTTAATGAGTTTATTGTTATTATAAAAGGAATTAAAAAATTTGAAAGATTTATCAGTTTTAATTTCTAATGTGGTAAATAATAGATATAGACCACATAATTGGATTTAGATCTTTGGGGTCCTCAAAATTTTTTAAGCATGTAACAAGATCTGGAGACAAAATGTTTGATAATTGCTACATTAAAATCATGATGTAATTTTTCTACTAAAGCTCCCTTATAACTCTTCATCATGGCATGGAAGGGAAGCTTGGTTACTAAAGTCCAGGACAATAGAAAGCAAGTTTGCTATAGTCTTACATTATGCTGAAAAATATTTGGTATGCATCCTCTTACGAGAGAGAGGAATAGGCTTGCTATTTGTTGGGACCAACTTTTCTGGTTACAATAATTCTTACATCACCTTCTCAGTTATAAAGGAGTTGTGATCTTTAGTGCAAAAGATGCCCACAGGAATGTAACTGTGGATCCTTGTTTCACTGAAACATAAAGCTTCTGATAAGTAACTACAAAATGAAATGAAGGGCATACAGTGGCTTCTTGTGAGTTTTGACTGAGGCTTACCTGATTGAGTTTGCCTGTTTGTTTCAAGGGACCAGGGGAAGGAGACCCAAACACACCATCTGATTTAGACACACCTTCAAAATAAAGAGCATTTTATGATTCTACTTTAAATAAAAAGCAGCATCTCTGTTAAAAATTTTGCATAACCAAAGCAAAATTATCTTTTGCCTTGGGTGCCTAAGTGATATTTGTAAAGAAGATATCACTTTGTAACATGCTAATTAATTACTTTAAAATTAAAATTTTTTTATTGATTCATTTTGTTACTTCATTACATTAATTTCTGAATAAAATCTTTCTTCTCCACTCAATAAGCCATACTTGGTAACAAAGATTTAAAAGAAAAAAATAAGTGACTCAGCAAAACCAATTAGCAGCTGGTATATATGCCACTATATGCAATATTGTCCATAATTATTCACCTCTGCAGAAGGTGTGTTTCTCAACTCCTCTGTGATTTGGTCAGTATAACTTTTTCAGTTTTGTTATTTTTGTTCCATTTAAAATTAATTTCTAATGAATTTTCATAGAATCCTAATTCTTGCTCTCCCCCTACTTCTCATCTGTACATCGCTTAACTGGTAATTTAGTATTAGACATGAGAATTATTTGGCTTAATTTAAAATTGAACAATTCACGTGGACTATGTATATTTTCCAAAAGCATTAATGAAATTGGAAAACCTCTACAACACTGGATAAAGGATTTATGAAAAAGAAAAAAGAAAACATGAAGAAAAAGAATATTCTGGAAGGTTGTGATCTGAACTGCTGTATATAATAACAGAGCAAATATTCTAATCTGAACTTCTAGATAGTTTGCAAGCTCTCAGCCAACAATGGTGATGAAAAAAATGAGAAAAGCGTAAAACAGATGAAAGATACTCTTTTTCACTTCTAATCTAGGAAAAATAGGAATATAAATTGAAATTGATTCTGTTTCCACGTTTACCTAGGTCCATGAAAATTCAGTAAGGGAAACTGTTAAAATATGGTATCAATGAGGTGAGCAACTATTTATTTTATACAAGAAAAAGCACAGACTTTGAAATGTTTCCCAACTATGACATCTACTAATATATTCTTTTTTTTTTTTTTTTTTTTGCTTTTTGCTGAGGCAATTGAGGTTAAGTGACTTGCCCAGAGTCACACAGCTAGTGAATGTTAAGTGTCTGAGACCAGATTTGAACCCAGGTCCTGCTGACTTCAGGGCTGGTGCTCTGTCCACTGCACCACCTAGCTGCCCCATACTAATATATTCTTCATTTTTTAAAAGACTGTTTAAAATGTACACTACCATTGTAAAAGCTGTTTATCCTAAGTTTTTTTGTAATTACTAAAACAAAAAACCTTCCCCAACCCCCACACTGTGCTATGCTCCATCTGTCTCTTAAATCTTCTCCCTTATTATTTACTGATTCCTTTCCCATTGCCTACAAATATACCCCAGGTTCCATCATTTAACTTAAAAATTAAATTAAAAAAAATTACATCTCCTATTCTTTTGCCTCTAACACCACCCCCCAAGCTATTTTCCTATACCTCTCCTCTCTTTGATAGCCAAGTTCCTAATAAAAGTTGTATATCCTCTTCCTCTTTTCTCACTCACTGTATAATATAAATAACTGTAATATTTCCAAACCTGTCATGAGTATAATTGATTTATTTCACCTCAAGGCTAAATATAAACAAAATACCTGAGTTTGAGAAATTTTAGAAAACTGGTATTCAAGACAATGATATAATTGTGAGCTTTACTATTATAATGTGATGCAGCAAGCAGGCAAAATGAAGCATATACACACAATATAAATCTTCTGTAAGAAATTCACCCAACCAGAGGGTGAGGGAGACATTGAGGAGTTGGAGTTCAGTGTAAAGTTTATATAGCATAAGGAAAGAATGGGCTTGATTGAGGAGAGATGATTAGTGCCAAATGTAGGAGGATACATTCCTAATCAGACCTAGGTGTGGTAGAAAAGTTGTTGGGGCTTAGCTTAGGGAGGGAGGAAGTGAGAGAGTAAGGGAGAAAATTCAGAACTCAATATTTAAATGTTAAAATTTATTTTTATAGGTAATTGAAAAAAATAAAATACTGTTAAGAAAAAAAAAAAAAAGACAGCCTTAGGTGAAGCTCCAAAAAAACTGGTGGGAGGTCCTTAACCATATAGGGCAGCTGATGGAGAATGATTAAAGGCCCTTGCAGCAAGCCAAGAGTGCATCTACTCAAAAAAGCAGCAAGCCTTATCCACCTGATAGAGAATTAACAATGGAAAAAGTATTGATGCTATTTTGTTTATATGCTTCAATGACCACCAAGCATAAATTAATCTACAGTGGGAGTCCTATTTTCATTATCAGAATATGAAACCATAACTGTAACATCTAATAACATGTTTGTAATTATCACCGTATGATAAAACATTTTCCATTATATCTCCCTTTTTACATATAAAATTAAAGAGAAGCTGGAAATTGGGAAAAAAAAATCTTAACTAAGTCAAATTTACGAAAATAAAAATCATTTCCCAATTAATAAATGGTCAAGTGAATGGGCTGTTTTGAGAGGAAGAAATATAAGCTATCAATGGTCATATTAAAAAATGCATTAGTTCTATCTGTAGGCTCATATAGCCTACAGGTAAAGGAGAATTTATTAAGCACCCACTACATGCCAAGAACTGTGCTAAAAATGCCTAGAAAAAATTCAAGTCAAAATTTTCATGAAAGTGAAGTGTATAAAAAAGGTACAATGGAGAAAACAGGAAAGAAATATTGCATTATTTCTCTTTTCCAGCTTCCACTTATGTGATTCTTTCCTTACTGGGCTTACAAAACAGAATAGAATTTGTCCTTTGAACAGAATGGTAAGGATAGAGCTTTGGATATCACAATTACTTTTATTATTATTTAGTAATTACTTCAGTATTTTTAAATTTTATTTTATAATGGTTATTTTTATAGTAGTCCCTTTATGTTAATGCTTTGGAAAATTCACAGTACCAACATTTTTTTTCCCCCTGTAGTACCTAAAAAAGTAGAATTATGACAGCTTTCTACTTCAATCTAGAGTCTTTATTCAGAAAGAAAAAGAATACTTTCAAGGGAGATGGCTTTATTTCCTCTAAGTTCACCAAATTTCTTGATACTTTTGGTAAAACTAAATGTAGAAACCTGACCTTTAATGCAGATGATCAGCTCACTTAAAAAAAACATCATCTGGGAATGAATTTGAGTTATTTCATTATCACCAACAATACTTGCTACCTGCCCCCAGTTCCAAGTAGATTCTAGGCAGTTATTTTAAATTGCCGAGGATGAGTTCTGAGTAAATCTGGTAACTCCTCCCCACACCCCTATAAAAGCTGTTCAACAACACTGCATTTTTAGGCATGGAAGAATGATTGAGCAACTTATCTATGATATCAAACCGACCTTTACAACTTTTCCACTCCAAAAAAATCAAGAGATCCAACAGTCAAAAGGAGAGAAGAATAATTTGACTTATTAAATGAATTTCTTCACTCAATCAAGAAACATTTATTGCTTACTATATACCTTGTACTGGGATGGAAAGAAAAATGAAAGACCTTATGTAGAAGAGTAGGCATGGCAGCTGAGTTATGAAGGAAATTAAGGCTTTTACAAGGCAAAGATGAGGTGGAGTACATTCCAGGAATGGGTGACAATCTATGCCAGGTAGTGGAGCAGGGAGTCAGTTTGGTTGGACTACTGAATGCATGAAGAGGTATAATAAACAGAGAGTACTGAAAGGCAGGTTGAGACCAAGTTAGAAAACTAAATGCCAAACGGGGAAATTTGTATTTTGTATAAGACATATTAGAGAGCCACTGGAATAACCTGGTTAGACCCGTGCTTTAGGTATGTTACTTTGGCACTTTTGGATGGTAGATGAAGAGGGAAAATAGATTTGAGTAAAGGAGATAAATGAAGAAGTTGCAGCCATAGTCCAAGAGATGGTCATGGGAGTGGAGAGACTGGTCAATGATTAGCTATGAAAGATGATGAAGAATGGAGGATGACTCAGTGTTGTAAGAGGCAGCACATGGATGATGATCTAACAAAGAAGATTAAGTAAGATAAGTGATGAGATAGGTAGAAGAATTAAGAGAACAGTCATAAAACCCAGAGGATAGAGTATTCAGGAAGAGGCGGTGGTTAATAGGAAGCATTGCTAACCTTTTGGTTGATATCCATCTCAAGCCTCTCCTCAGTCAAATCCATGTTCTACTTAGTTGTCACTTTTAAGAAATGATTCTCTTAAAGTATAGGTCTGGTCATGTTATATCTCTAGTCAATAAATACCAATAGCTCCAGAATCAAATAGAAAATCCTTTATTTTTAGATCCTTAGTAATTCTTCAGAATCCTTACATTTTACTTCCCTCATGTACTCCACGATTTAGTGACACTAGTCACCTTGCTGTTCCTCCCAAAAGATATTCAACCTCCTGATTCTGCTATTTCTACTGATTGTCCCTCATGTCTGTAATTATGTTCTTTCTCATGGATCCTCTTGACTTCTTTGAAGGCTCAGCTAAAATCCTACCTTCTGTAAGAAGTCTTTCCCATTCCTCTTTTTAGTTTAGTTGTTTCAATGATGTTTCCCCCTTTAGAATGTGAGCTCAATAAGGATAAGGATTTTTGATTTTTATTGTATTCCCATTATGCACATAGGCACTTAATAATTGCTTGTTGAAGGATGAAAACTGAGAAAAAGCCATTAGACTCAGCCATTAAGAAATCACGATAACTTTGGAGAGAATGGTTTTAGTTGAAAGATGAGATCAGAAGCCATAATGGAATGAAAAATAAAGAGAAGACAGCTTTGTCTAGAATTTCAAATGGGAGATGAGAGAGCATATTATATAGTTGCTTCAGGAGATACAAGATATAAGATCAAAGAGGTTTTTTTAAGGTTGGGGAGGCACAGGCATGTTGGTAGGTAACAAAGAATAAATGAATTAAGAGAGATATGTAATGATTGTGAAGGCATTTAGTTAGAAGAGACTAGAAGGGATAAAAATTTTGCCTTGCTAAGGAAAAGGATCAATTCTTATTTCTGGAATAAACATGCTTGTTCAACTAAGCAAATAAAAGTAGTGGAGAATTCTTAAAATGGAGATTTCCAAAATGTAAATATTAACTTATTATTATTATTATCATACCTGTAGCTCCTTTATACTGTGGGCAATCTTTTTTAATATGTCCTTCTCTTCCACAAATAAAACAACGTTTTTCTCTTAAGTCTTTGTCATCTTGTCGCTTCCATTTTTCTAATGATTGCCTGGAAACTTTGTCTCTTCCCATTTCCAGTACTACTCCTCTTACTTGTTTGTTTTTCTGAGGTGTACTCTGCAACTTCCCCTCTTTTACCAACATTTCTCTTTCTGTACTTTTATTTTGAATTTCTTTGTTGTCTTTGTTTCTTTTTTCACTGTTTTCAGGATATCTTTGGTTTTTAATATCTTCATGATCATGCCGGCGCCTCACTCTACATAAAAGTATTACAAAAGCATAAATTGTACTATGAAAAACTTTGACATTAATCTAAAAAAATCCATAAGTTTTTATTTTTTTATACTTTATACTAAAAAAAATAAAAATTTTTAGTAAGCATTTTAAGTTGCATCCAATAGTCTTCAAATATACCATACTGCAATCCATTTACAATCAATCAAATCCAACAGTAGCTCATTCTTGCACAATCTATGAGTTAGGGCAGAACTCCCTTCAATTTATATTAAGACACCTACTTAGCTCTAAACACAAGTACTTTAGAGAATAATATGGATCAGAGAAAGTGGGGGGAGATTTATATGAATGAGGTAGAGTGAACAGAACAAGGAGAACATCTTTATGTATAACAATTTATTTAATAACTACAATAATGAAAAGGAAAACCACCATAAAGAACTTTATAAGAGCCTTGATTAATGTAATGATCAACCATAATTCTGGAGGGCCGATGAGAAACAACTCTCTGAGGTAAATAGTATTACCATTCCCACTTTGCAGTTGAGAAAACTAAGGCATCTAGAGGTTAAATGATTTGTTCAGGGTCACAGAGTTAATTTCTGAGGCTAGATTTGAACTCAGGATATCCTGACTCCAGGAACTGCTCTATCCACTATGGATCTGGCTGTCCACATTTAAAGAAGTATGGGGCATCTGATCTTTTCAAAAAGCTATGTCTTACGGTACTTATACAGAAATCATACATAATCATACAGAAATTATATTTAATTATATTGGATTCATAAATGATCAGCTACTGGGGGTATTTTGTTGTGTTTCAACAGAGAAGTCCTTAGTCTGTTCTTCTGCAACTGATTTCAACACTGACCTCTGCATTTTGGTTAGCCTTGCAGAAGAAATAGGGTAAAGGGAAGTAAAATTTATATGAAAAAGGGGAAAATACAGTTCTCAATCCAAATGGGATAACCAGTAAATAACAAATTCTTCTGATAATACTTAATAGGGCTTTGACCTATGATGGAGGAAAAGTTGTAGGTGAGGTTGGTAATAAAAATAAGTGACTGGATATTTTCAAGGAGTTATAATGGATGTTTTAACTAAAAATATAATTTTTAAGTATATCTTACTCTCCCCTCAATGTTAATAACATAATTTATAGTACTAAGATTTTTCCCAATTTTCTTTTTTTTTTTAATGGGGGAGAGGGGAATATATACATATATACACACACACACACATATATAAACTTTTTTTTCAATGTACAATTATTCCTTTTCCTCCCCATCTCTACATTTTATAAAAATATGAATAATCAAAAGAAATTCCTCCACAGGCCATTTTAAAAAATAAATTTCTCATTTTATGTCCTGAATCCTTCCCTATTGAGTTGTAGAAAGAACACTTTACCATCAGTCCTCTGGAATTGTGAATGGTGACCACATTGGCCAGAGTCCCTAAGTTTTTCAAGATTGTTTGTTTTTCTTTTCAATATTGTACCTTATTATGGACATTGTTCTTCTGGTTCTGCTTATTTCATTTTGTATCAGTTCACACACAACTTCTCAGGATTATCTGAAATTATCCCTTTAATAATTTCTTACAAGGAAATAGTATTCCATTTAATTCATATACCACAATTTATTTACCCATACTCCAAAAGATAGGCATTTTCTTAGTTTATAGATTTTGCCACTACCAAAAGTATGTGCCTGTACACAATACATATATGCATATATATTACTACAATATAGCTTTAATGTGTATGTGTGTGTGAATGTGTATGTGTGTGTGTAAACATGTACATAAACATGTACATAATAATATTAAGACAAAATAAAAAGTTTTGTTCTCATGGACCTTTTTAGCTTTTTACCAAATTAGTTCAATTATCTGTGCTCTTGTGGGTATTTGTCTATATATCTATATATTTGAATATATAGGTCTTTTTCCTCTTTCTTTGATCTCTTTGGAGTACAGGCCTAGTAATGGTATCACTGGGTCAAAGGATATGAGCAATTTAGTGACTTTTTGGGAACAACATCCTATTGCTTTCCAGAACAGCTACATCAATTCACAGCCCAGTCTACCAACAGTGCATTAATGTGCCCATTTCTTGGAAGCCTCTCTAATAACTATAATTTTACCTTTTTTTTTGGGGGGGGGGGTCATCTTTGCTAATATGATGAGTGGGAGGTAGAACTTTGGAATTGCTTCAATTTGCATTTCTTTAATTAGTGACTTGAAATATTTTTTCATATGGCTATTGAGGGGCAGCTAGGTAGTTCAAAACACTTACTAGCTATGTGATCCTGAGTAAGTCACTTAATTCTCTTTACCTCAGCTTCCTCCCTCATCTAGAAAATGAGTTGGAGAAGGAATGGGAATGCCCCATAATAGCTTTGCCAAGAAAACTTAAAATGGGGTCACAAAGAATCAGAAACAACGGATGGCCTGAATTTCTCATCTTGGACTTAGGTCATTTATAAAAGTGAATAAAAAGAAACCCCCGCTTTGTAAAACAATAACTTACTTTCTTCGCATGGGACAGTCTTTCATAAAATGTCCAATTTTACCACAGATTCTGCAACATCTGTCATTTGGTGCCAATTCTCCTTCTGTTAATACTTCTGGGTCAAAAAAATATTCCTAAAAAAATATAACTTAGTGAAATTCTGGATTAGGATAAATTTGAAAAATCAAGGGTCTTGGATATTATTTAGCAGTATTCGTTTCTATTTTTCAGTAGCAATAAGCATTCATATTAAGTACCTTTTTTGTTTTAGGTGCTATGCTAAGTACTAGGGATGAAAATAGAAAGAAAATCTTTACTGTCAATGACTTTATAATATATTGATGAAGCTTTAAGTTGGAAGAATGGTTTGGAATGTGAAAAAAATCATAGCCACAAAGAGTCATTTATTTTGTGAAAGGCACATGGGCTAACCAAAAGGAGTCTAATGGGGGGCTGAGAATGAAGAGACACTACTTTTAAAAAGTCAGAGGCGAGGAGGGTCAAGGAAAGCAATGGCAGGCTTTAGAGAAATAGGGAGGAAGCAGGGGAGGGTCCTCTGTGAGAGCAAACTCCCATGTCTTCAACAACAAGTACATGATGGGAATCCAGGAACAAGATGTGCTAATGCTTTCACCACAAAGATTATTATCAGGGAAGAGAATGCTCTTAGTGTGCCTGCTCAGGACCTTCAATTGCAGGATTCTTGAAATTAAGAAGTACTCATTATTTAGGTCCAGGTACGAGACAGTAACTGTCCAAACTTTTGGATGACAAGTCAAATATCCTTGAAGGATAGGTTAGTAGAATAAAGATATCAGGCCCAACTCACCCCCTACCCCCCATTTTCCAAGATTATGCCACATCACTCCCAGCAGCTACGTTCCTAAGATGATCATATCGATCCCAAGACCAGGTGGCCTGGAGTTTCTTGAAAAGCACTGGGGTCTCTACTACTGTAGGGGGTTTCTACTACATTATTCCCAAGGGTTGCACCACATCAATATTGAAGAAGATTCTTATTGAGAAAGATATGTGTATGAGGGTGATAAATATAAAGAAAATGCAAATAAATATATTTAAATATAAGATAGTTTGGGATGGGGAAAAGGGAAAGGGAAAAAGCATTTATATAGCACCTATTACATGCCAGGTATCGTGTGAATTTCTTTACAGATAAATTATCGTGCTGTTATTATTCCAGAAATATTATTACATATATTATGTAACATATATCATATAATTAACATATATAATAATGTATTATGTAATAATAATTATTATATTATTATTCCCATTTTACAGTTGAGGAATCTGAGGCAAATAAAGTGACTTGCCTAGAGTCACATAGCTAATAAGTGTCTGAGGATGGATTTAAACTGATTACCTACTGAAACCCCAGAAAAGCTTGAGAAAAATCAAAGTCAAAATTCAGAGCTTTCATGTCAAAGAACAATACTGCAAATATCTAAACAACAGTAAATGGTATAGGAGAAATTCAAGGTTTCAAGTATAATTCTCTCTTTATGTTCTATACTGTATATCAGGGTAGGCAATGTCCTGTCCATGGGCCACATAAGGCTGTGAAATCATTTATTAGCTGAAAGCTAGGTACAACAACCTCCCACTGCTTAAGTTTTATAAATTGATAATTCTGTATGGTCCATGAATGATGTTATAAATATCTAACTAGCTCTTGGCAGAAAAAAAGGTTCCTCACCTTTGTGGTATATGGAGATGCAGTGCTAAATTATAATAAATTTAAGATTGCACAAAACATTTTTATTTCCTTTAACCACAAAAGTTATTATTTAATAGAAGAAAGCATTAATACTTAGCATCTTTCTAAAGATCATAACTCTAAATCTTCATTAGCTGGTTGCTCAGAGTTTAGATGAAATACTATCAGATCATTTGCTCTGAACAGGTGACACTGCAATAATCATAACATTGTAAAAGGGCTTAACTCTATCATGACAATATAGGAAATGAAACTTGGTCTATGATTCATGTGCATGAAAAAAGGTCTTCACATCTTCAGGCATTATTTCTCCATCACTGCATGTAAAAAACTGACATTGGATCTGGCAAGGCTGAACATGAAAGGATGAGATGGACATATAAGACTGTGTCCCATTACCACATAATTTGAGAAAAGTGATAGTTAATGATCGAGACTAAGATGTTGATGATCACTTATTCACACCTTAAAATTCTGACTCCTGAGAACAAGCAATAATTACAGTCTACCATCCTATTAATCATAACAAATGGTGCAAAAATTTCTTTGGGGATCAATTTCTATTTTAAGCTTATATACTTATATACTTCATAACTGACACTTACCATTTTTGAAGGATATTCTTTAGGAAATCCTTTTACTGGGATACCAAATACTCTTCTACCATTGATAAAAGCCTTCATTATAAAATTTGTCACTAAGAAGAAATAAGAAAAAATGAGGTTAGACATATTAAAAGAAGAACAGAATTTAATATTTTCCAAACAAAGTAACTTACTTTTTCTTGATAATCCAGCACCAAGATTATGATTCAAATCAAAGGGATCTAGGAGAAGAACATTTTTTGATAAAAGTTACTTCACAAAATTAAGAGGCATATTGTGAAGAGCAGTTATGTTTTTATTAAAACTATTTCCATTATCAGAATTTATAATCTAAAAGAAAACTAAACAAATACAGAAAGGAAAGGAAGTAGTAGACAAAATATATCTGCTCAATCAATAAGAAAAATATAAAGTATTTCCTTCTCTTCCTCATTTAATTTGCTATTTATAATGAGAATATTCATAGATCAATTTGTTTTCATGTTAATAACAAATAAAATTATCCTTCCTCAGAAAAAAATCTCTCCCATAAAAATGTCTCTGCTATACAATTTGATTTTAGTTTTAAGTTCCCATTTTCCATTTTAGATCTGTTATTGGAAGTTAATTGAGAGGACTATGAATGCTTAAAGTGTATAGTTCTACATTATGAAAAATTAGAACATTATTAAAATTTATAATGTGGGTTCAATTCTAGATTAAAGTGAAACAGAAATGTGAACTTATAGTACAATTTTGGTACCTAATTTTGAGAGCATTGTACTATTACTATTAAATACTTAATGGTGGAAGAATGTTGTAAAAAACATGGCTTCATGTACCCTTAATTCTTCCACCTTTTTCTTAAATCTACTATATTAAACAAATCAAAGTTTCTAAGCACAAAAATCTGTTCATGTAAAAAAAAAATTCATTAAAAAAAAAGACCTGCATGTGTTACAAAATCCATATATTATACATAAATTTTGGATTGAAGAATTCTCTTATAAAATCTATTTAATTATAGACAAAAGCCTACCAAACTTGTTTAATTAAGCCATTTGATGAATCATAGCTATTACATAAATGTCAATTACTTTCAAGGATGGTAAGGGAATAATATCAAGTTTTTATTTTTAACATGTCTATTATCTCCCTTAAATATTTGTTTTTAATGTCACAAAAACAGTTACCTGTTCTAAGGAATGGTCATTCATTTCTGTAAGAATAGGAAGCAACATAAATTGTCTTGTTCCTTTCCACTGCTAGCACAAAACTGACATTATCTTGCTTATGTTACAGATTCCAATTATGATGCCCTGGTTGTCTCAGCAAGCAACAATGTAAAATCGGTCACTGTTTGTTATTGTTTAGAGGAATAAATAACTTTCCAATGCATTCTTTTTTTTTTTCCCCTCTCCCGAGACAATTGGGGTTAAGTGACTTGCCCAGGGTCACACAGCTAGGAAGTATTAAGTGTCTGAGATCAAATTTGAACTCAGGTCCTCCTGACTTCAGGGCTGGTGCTCTATGTGAGCCACGTAGCTGCCCCTTATTAATATATTATTAAAAATACATTGGGGGGCAGCTAGGTGGCACAGTGGATAGAGCACCAGCCCTGAAGTCAGGAGGACCTGAGTTCAAATTTGATCTCAGACACTTAATACTTCCTAGCTGTGTGACCCTGGGCAAGTCACTTAATCCCAATTGCCTCAGCAAAAACAAAAAACAAATAAACTGAAGCATGCAAAGTAAGTCCCAACAAAATGCTGAAAATGAAAAAACCTAAAGTACCTAACTCTTTTGTTATCTAATTACCTGTATCACCTATTGTGCACACTACAGAGGAAGACTGGCAATCTGGCTAAAGTTTTGGTCAAACAAAAATAGTTTTTATGCATCTAATTTTATAATTTTTCTATATGTTCTCCATATTTCCTCACATCATTGCCTAGTAAAAATTGTATGGGTCATTACAGCGCACTTAAATGAGATAAGAGTAGCATATAAAGCTAAGGACTTAAATGTTCCATTTTAAATGACCTGTTTTCACAGAATTAATGGAATGTTAGAAGAGGAACAGGCCTTAAAGATCAATGAAAAATTCTTTAATTTTCTGATACAGAATGGTAATAATAACAAACATCCAAATTCTCTAATTTGAGGTATGCAATTTTTGAAAGTGAATTTGATACACGTAGTTAAGTTTTCACTGATTATATTAAAATAGATACCTATTTGGGTAAGATGAGTTAACAATCATTACAATTTGTATTCTATTCAAAGATTTTTATAGTCAATTTTATAGTTTTGATGTGTACCTTCAATAACAATGTATTTTGAAGTCCACTGCTTCTTGAAAGTTGTAAGTAGACTTCTTCTCCTGATACAAATAACATGTTCTTTAAAATCAAATTCTTCTGTATAAAATCGAAGAAGTCCCAACCACAGCTCCCCAACAGATTCTGTATTTTTTCCATGTTCTGGCCAAAAGGCTGGCTAGAAATCACCAAGAGGAATATGTCATATTCTTTTAAGGTATTAAATATAAATAGTTCACAACTTTATCCATATCTCCTTAGTCCAAATCAGAAGACAAAGGCTTTTCCTACAAAATTTTAATTAATTGAAGCTTTTTCATGTTTCCAAAGACAGACTTCATTTATTAGTTTCTATACAGTCCGTTTGAGGTACTAAAGAAAACTTACTTCTAAGACTATATTTTAGAGCTTAATGGTGAAAAAACTAGACACACAGTTCAAGCAATTTTATTTTTAGTCTGTAAAATAGATCTGTTCTTCAGAGTAGGTTTTCCTAAACGCTGACAAAAAATTTGAGACAATATGTTTACTGAATCTTTAATCCATATAGAATACATTGGCTATAAATAGCTAGCATTAAAACAGCTCTCTCTCTTTTTTGTTAGTGTTCCCTGAGCCAAAGTAAAATAACTTAATTCCAATTTAAAGAATACATTCTGGTAACTTTTAATTATATACTTAGGCTATTTTATCCAGTTTTAGACCATTTACCCAAAATAGTTAGTTCATGTTTTAAAATATTTACATCAATTTTATTATACTAGCAAAAAACAAACAAAAAATAAATTAAAAAAACCCTCTGAAAATACCTACCAACTCAGTTATTCGATCAAAAAAATAAGTATTCCAACCATCGACAATTATTTCAGGTCTTTTTTCCTCTTCATATATCTAAAATTGATTTAAAAATATTTGTTCAATTGAAACATTTATCAAGTATCCAAGGCATAATGCTAGGAGCTTGTAATGTAATTTGGGGAAAAGGAAAATAACACATGCACACAAATATGATACAAATTAAAATCAATACATTTATAGAAGTCAAATAGATTATTATGAAGTGAAATCACCTTTGGTTAGGAGGAGGAGCTGGTGAATGTTTCATGGAAGAGGTACAACCTGAATTTGTTCTTAAAGGAAGAGAAAGACTGTGTGTTTGTGTTTCTTTACCAATATAGAGGAATATCACAAAAGAGCTGCTACTCCAATGAAAATGAAATGTGGAAGGAATCTTAGAGAGGACACTTCTACCCCTCCCATCTTACAGAAGTGATAAATACAGCAAAGCAATCAATAACAACTGAGCACTTTGAGGTTTTTCAGTGCCAGACATGAATGATCTCATTTGACTCTCACAATTATTATTTAAAGATAAGCACTATCACTCTTATTTTGCAGAGGGAAAAACAGATTCTGGGAATTTCAATGACTTGCTCATGGTCATTTATCTGCTAAGAGGAGGTAGTATATGAACTTAGATTTTTCTGGACTTTAATCTATGCCCTTTCTACTCCTTCCTCAATGACAGAAAGAAGTAGATTATGAAAGGGTCTTGTGTCTTTTACCTTTGAGGCAATGGGGAATGACAAAGTCTTGAACAAGATGAAGAGACCGTATTAGATTGGAAGATGACTTGGGCAGTGGTGTTAAGGATAGATTTTATTACTGCTCTTGTCCATCCTTGGTTCTCAGAGGGATAAAATCTCCATGAATCAAATTCAAAATTTGACAATGTCTTTCAGGAAAATTATATTAAAAGATTAACTACAGAACCAGGGAATTTTATGTGATTATATGGTCCTATAGTACTTCCCTCACCTACCTCTTGAAGAACTGGAATAACTGGTGGATCTCTTTGTTGTAAAAAGTAAAGCACCATAAGAGTATATGCATATGATGATAAGCTTCCTCTTGATGCATCACCA
This sequence comes from Myrmecobius fasciatus, assembly GCA_023553655.1. Classification (NCBI taxonomy): domain Eukaryota; kingdom Metazoa; phylum Chordata; class Mammalia; order Dasyuromorphia; family Myrmecobiidae; genus Myrmecobius; species Myrmecobius fasciatus. Next base: position 70,996 of record JAJPUD010005159.1, read on the forward strand.
ATATCACACATCTACAAGGAACAGAAGAAGAAAAAATGGAATTAACAGCCTTCTTTCAACATATTCAATTGATTTCATCATAAATCATATCCAAAGCAGTAAAATATAGAAAAAAAAATCTTATGTGTGAGTTTTGCAAAAGTCTGAGGTAAAAAAAAAAAAAAAGAATTATATTATCTTCATTTTACAAATGAGGGAATCAGCAAATGATATGCCCAAGGTTTTATAGCTAGCAAGAAAGCACTTAATACCAGGTAATCTTAATCTAGTTCAGTTTTTCCCCATGCAACCACTCTATAATAAATTGCATGTATTTAAAGGAATAAGCTAATATCAGCTCTGAAATTAAAAAAAATTTTTATAATGGTCACAAAAGTTATTTAAAAGACTAAGATAATTTTATTTCCTAATAAATCATAACGGGTATTCTTTTATATTGCTCACCTTTGTAAACACCTTCATAGTATAGCACAAATATTTCACTCTGGGATCAATGGCAGAGTAAGCAGCTAAAAGCTTGGTATTATGAAGGGCCTGTTGAAAAAGGATCAGAAACTACACTGAAGGGAAATCATACATTTGAAGAAAAAAAAAAGACTGCAATAGAGGAGATGTTATTCATTTCAAAATTAAAAGGAGATATAAAACTGCATTACTGATGAAAAACTTGTTCAATACACAAGATGAAATGTAAAGGAAAAAATGAATATAAGGGAAATGCCTTAGTATCCTCTCTTTTACAAGAAGTATTTTGTTGATTTGTTTTTATTTTAAACATATAATTTAAAATATGGGCTGGCAGAATCATTATACTTTTCCATCTAAACAGCAGAAATCCTTCAAGAAATGGCAGTATTTAAAATGATGCTAATATGAACAACAACAAATTGTAAAAGCTTAAGGAAATGATATCTTACTTGTCTACAAATTAAGGAAAATATTTGTATAAAATCTTACCAATGTGTTATACAAACTAATATCCACTTCCAGACCACTTCTTACATGGAAAAACTTGACAATGGGTACTTTTGCTGTAGTAATGGGCAAGACATTTCTGAGTCCTAGGATAGAAAATTTAATTTTACACTATCATTTAATGTTATCATTTAACATCATTTAATATAATAACATCAAACAGCCCATAAACAGAAATTCATCTTAATAACATAGTATTGTTCTGTAATTAAACCTAACCCCATCCTATATCACTTTATTTACCTTGGTTAAACATAGAAAACGTGGAGCACAACAATTAGGAAAAGTCTTATGTTTAATTTTGTTTATTGCTCCAATACAAAACTTTCTAATATATTACAGAAGTCCATTTTAAACACAGATTTAAGTTTTACTTGTTTTTTAAAAATTATTAAAGACAGGAAAGAAAAAAAAAAAGAAAGTTGAAAGTAAAATTTAATCATTTGGTGATACCTGGTTTCCCCCACCTAGAAAAGCAAATACGAGAGAGGAAGTAAATTCCCCTGTTTGGGAACATTCATCTCTCTTTGAAGAATGTCAAAGAAAATGTTATTTGTGATTATATCTGGGCAAATTTGGGAACTGATTGAGAGCACCAATTCAATTCATTTGCTCCCATATTTATCCCTTTTTCTTCTAGTATGTATATTTAATCCTTTTCTTTCCATTGACTCCATTGCCTTTTAAAATTTTCTGCCTTAGAATATGTATAATTCTCTCCTATTCTGCTGGGGAAAAAAATTTCTTATCTTCTTTTGATCCTGCTGCCCCTTCTGGCTACTATAAATTTTATCTCTCATTTTCCTTTTATTGCCAGACTTCAGAGTGGTTATTTCTTGATTCTTTTCCCTCCTCCCCCTCCCCTTAGATTTTCTATCATTTGGCTATCCCTGCCATGCTACAGAGTTAACTATCACAAATTATTAACGACTTCTTTAACTGTTACTGATTTTTCTCTGTCCTCACTATTTGTAAACAAAGGTATTGAAATCCTTTCCTCCCTTTACTTCATAACACTGCACAAAATCTCTACACCACTTTCCTTAGTTTTTTTCCCTAACTACTCTTTTTCCTACTATCATAGAGAATGTTAGTCCAGGCTCACCAAAGATTTTTGTCTTGATACTCTTCAAGGCTCCAACTATCATTCTTATTTAAATGAATTCTCCCTCTTCAGTCCAGATTCTAGTACTGTGCCTCTAACTGCCTAATGGAAATATAACATGGATGTTATATTTTATCATAAACTCTTATCCAAATTAAAGCTCCTTTACAGCTTTCATTTGGTCAAAACACTACCACTTACTCATTTATCAGCTTGGACATAACCTTTTCTTTATCTCCTACAATTACAACAAATTTGTAGCTTTTAAGATCTTTTAATTATTCCTTTATTTCTAAAGCAACAACTCTAATCACTGTACCCATTAACTTTTGTAAGGATTACAAAGTAATCCTTCTGTCAATCTAATTCATCCTTAACTTTACAAGATGAATTTTCTTTATACACTTATTCTGCTGTGTAAAACTCTTCAATATCTAGGGATTAAGTTCAAATTACTTAATCTGATCAGAAAATCTAAAACAATAGCCAGAGGCAATCACAGAGGTAATTTATATCAACTCTTACTTGAAATATATTTTTCCTATGTAACTTCACTTAATCTCTTCAAAAAACAACTTCAGTGATTGGGACTAATTATCCTACCAGATAGCTCATTTCACTTTTACACAGCTCTAATAACTATTAAAGTCTTCCTTATACTGGGTCAAAATCTACTCCCCTAAAACTTCTCTGTACTAACCCTGACATTCCCTCCTGGAGCCACATTGACTAACTTTAGCTTCATTTTGAAATAAGAACTTTTTGGAAGGGCCAAAAGAGAGAAAGAAATTTATTGATGAATTTCCTCAATGAATATCGATGCAAAAATGTTAAGTAAAATATTAGCAACAAGGTTACAACAACTTATCACCAGGATAATACACTAAGACCAAGTGGTATTTATACCAGGAATTCGGGGCCGGTTCAATATCTGGAAAACTATCAGCATAATTTACCATATTGATAATAAAACAGAAATCATATGATTATCTTAACAGATGCAGAAAAAGCATTTGACAAAATATAGCACCCATCCCTAATAAAAACATTAGAGAGCATAGGAATAAATGGAGTTTTCCCTAAAACAATAAGTAGCATCTATTTAGAACTATCAGCAAGTATTATATGTAATGAGGATAAGCTGGAAGCATTCCCAGTAAGATCAGGGATGAAACAAAGTTACCCATTACACTACTATTATTCAATGTTGTACTAGAAATGTTAGCTTTAGCAATAAGAGAAGAAAAAGAAATTGAAGGAATTAGAATAGATATTAAGAAAACAAACTTATCATTCTTTGCAGATGACAAGATGGTATATTTAAGAGAATCAACTAAAAAACTACTAGAAACAATGAACAACTTTAGTAAAGTGACAATATAAAATCCACATAAATCACTAGCATTCCTATATGTTACCAATAAAGCCCAGCAGCAAGAGATAGAAAGAGAAACACCATTTAAAATAATTGTAGGCAATATAAAATATTTGGGAGTCAATATGAAATATTTGCCAAGACAAAGTCAGAAATTACATGAATATAATTACAAAATACTTTTCACCCAAATAAAGTTATATCTAAACAATTGGAAGGATATCAAGTGCTCAGAAGTAGGCTGAGCTAATTTAATAAAAAAGTTAATTCTGCCTAAATTAACCTATTTATTCAGTGCCATACCAATCAAGCTGCTAAGAAATTATTTTAGAGTTAGAAAAAATAACAATTCATCTGGAAGAACAAAAGATGAAGACTTTGAAGGGAATTAATGTAAAAAAAATTGCAAAGAAAGTGGTCTAGATGTACCAGACCTAAAACTATATAATAAAGCAATGGTCATCAAAAACATCTGGTATTGGCTAGGAAACAGAGTAGGGAATCAATGGAACAAGCTAGGTACAGAAAAAGCAAGTCAATGACAATAGCAATCTAGTGTTTGACAAACCCAAAGACTCTAGCTTCTGGGATAAGAATTCACTATTTGGCAAAAATTTCTGGGAAAACTAGAAAATCATATGGCAGAAACTAGGCATTGATCAATACCCTATACCAAGATGAGGTGAAAATGGATTCATGCTTTAGACAAAGGATGAAAGAATAAGCAGATTAGGAGAAAAAGGGATAATCTACCTCTCAGATCTGTAGAGAAGGGAGGAATTTATGTTCAAAGAAGAATGCAAAACGAATAATTTTCATTACATTAAATTAAAAAGTTTTTGCACAAACAAAACAAATACAGCCAAGATTAGAAAGGAAGCAGAAAACTGGGAAACAATTTTTACAGCCAGTGTTTCTGATAAAGGCCTAATTTCTAAAATATAAAGAGAATTGACTGAAATTTATAAGAATACAAGCCATTCCCAATTGATAAATGGTCAAAGGACAAGAACAGTCTATTTTCAGAGGAAGAAATTAAAGCCATTTCTAGTCATATGAAAAAAATGGTCTAAATCACTACTGATTAGGGAGATGTAAATTAAGACAACTCTGAGGGATCATTTCACACCTCTCAGATTGGCCCAAGATGACAGAAGAAGATAATGATAAGAGAGGATGTGGGAAAACTGGGACACTAATACATTGTTGGTGGAGTTGTGAACAATCAAACCATTCTGGAGAGTAATTTGGAACTATGCCTAAAGGGATATATATCAAATAATGCATACCCTCTGATCCAGCGGTATCTTTGCTGGGTCTGTATTCCAAAGATATCATAAAAAAGGGAAAAGGATCCACATGTGCAAAAATTTTTGTAGCAGCCTTTATTGTAGTGGCAAGGAACTGGAAACTGAGTGGATGCCCAACAGGTGGGGAATGACTGAATAAGTTATGGCATATGAATGTAATGGAATATTATTGTTCTATAAGAAATGATGAGCAAGCCAAATTCAAAAATGCCAAGACTTACATGAACTGATGAAAAGTAAAGTGACCAGAATCAAGAGAACATTATATGCAGTAACAACAAGATTACATGATGATCAACTGTGATGGACTTGGCTCTTTTCAACAATGAGGTTATTCAAAACAATTCCAATAGACTTATGATAGGAAGTGCCATCCACATCCAGAGAAAGAACTATGAAGACTAAATGCATATCACAGAAGAGTATTTTCACCTTTTTTGTTTTTTGCTCCCCCACTTCTGATTTTTTTTTGGCACAGCATGATGAATATGTTAATATGTATAGAAGAATTGTACATGTTTATCAGATTGTTTGCTGTCTTGGGAAGGGAGGAGATGGAGAAAAATTTGGAACATAAGGTTTTGCAAAGGTGAAGTTGAAAACTATGTTTGCATGTATTTGGAAAAAAAATGCTATGAAAAAAGAAATAACTTTTCAAGTATCTTCAAACAGTTAGTTATGTCTGTTCAATCTTCTAGTTGTAGTGTCTCTTCCATTTTCTTTAAGCTAAACAGCACTACTTTGTTGAACTAGTCTTCCTATGATGCTATTTTAAGTCTCCTCAGTCTGGTCATCCTTCTCATGATATGCTCCTGTTTGACAATGTTCCTCTTAAAAATGTAGTTTTCAAGATTTTTTCTCCCTCTGTTCTTCGAAATGAATCTACTATAGCCAGCTTACTCTTCTGGAACATTGTTTTCCTTCCCAATCACCTGTGGTGAACCAATTTAGTTCTACATCATTTCCTATTATTGAACCCATTGCTCTCTTGTCTTATTACTGATTATGCTTTTCTAAAGCTCAACAGCTATACTTCTCCACTATCTGCCTCCTTTATTTTTATTTGTGGGTTGCTGAGTGGAGTTAGAAGTCACTAAACTGCTGATTGGATCCACTACAAATTTATGTTATCTAATCTTAACTGGGTTTTCATTGTAACAAGGTATTTCTCGAACCCTGATTTTTTTTTCCCCACTCAACAGAGTGACTGTTCCAATTTCCCTCATCTCTTTGCAAGCTTCCTCCCAGCACCAGTCTGCTAATCTTATTAGCTATCAACACTTACTATATAGCCTCTATTCCCTCCCTCCCCAAATTGAAGCTATTCACTGAGAGATTCTTTCCCCCTTCCTATTCCTCATCATACACCCTTTTTAATATTACTTTCATATGTTTCTCCACCTTTTCTCTGAAGAAGCAGACCTACTCACTGCTAAGGCCAACTCCTCTATATGCATATTCGATTATTTCTCCTCTCATCTACTTCAGTTGATTGCCTCCTCTGTCAACCCTCTCTAATTTTCAGTCTCTCCTCTATTGATTCTTTCTGTTGCCTAGAAACATATCAATCTCTTGTCTAAATTTTAAAAACCCATATTTGATCCATCCTATCAGCTAAACTCCTTGAAAAAGCCTTATACTATTTGCCTCTACTTTCTTCTAAAGCTGCAATTTAATTTCCAGCCTAATTATTCATTTCAAACCGCTTGCTTCAGATATTATTTAATTGCAAAATTTAATGCTCTTCTCAATTCTCACCCTCTTCGATTTTTGCAGTTTTTGACACTGATGATCATTTTTTCCTCTTGGATATCCTCTTCACTCTGGGTTTTTTTGTGAAACCATTCTCTTTTGGTTCTCCTGTCTGACTACTCCTTTATTAAGTCTACTTCATCCATGTTTTGCTCACTAACTGAGTGTCCATCAAGGCTCTAGGATGGGCCCTTTTCTCTATGCAATATTATTTGGTGGTCTTCTGGCTTTCCTGGGCTCTATTAACACAATATGCAGATGATTCCCAGATTTATATATCCCAGATTTAGTTTCTCTTCTGAGCTCCAATCCCAACTCTTGGGATCATTTTGAAACTCAATGTTCTGTGTATACTTCAAACTCAACATGTCTAAAACAGAATTTAATATCTTATTTTAATTTTTTTGAAATATAGTTTCTCTTTGAAAAATACTTTTTATTTTCAAAACATATGCATGGATAGTTTTTAACATTCATCCTTGCAAAATCCTGTGTTCCAATTTTTTTCTCTCTCCTCCTCCCCCCTTCCTTAGATAGCAAGTATTCCAATAAAGATTAACCAATTAATTCTTCTATACATATTTCCACTTTTATCATGCTGCACAAGAAAAATCAGATCAAAAAGAAAAAAAAAAAGAAAATGCAAGCAAACAACAACAAAAAAGATGAGAATACTATGTTGTGGTCCACATTCAGTTCCCACAGTCCTTTCTCTGGGTGCAGATGGCTCTCTCCATCACAAGACCATTGGAACTGGCCTGAATCATCTCAATGTTGAGAAGAGCTATATCCATCAGAACTGATCATCATATAATCTTGTTGTTGCTATGTACAATAGAACTTAATACTCTTCAAATGAAACCATACCCCTTTCTTTTCTCTCCTATTATACCACTGTCCAGGGCACTACCATTCTTCAGTGACACTAGTTTGCCATCTTACTGTCATCCTTAACTCATTCCTCTCTTTATCTAATTAGTTATCAAATTTTGTCATTTTAACCTACAACAGTATCTCTGATATATCTCCCCTTCTTCTCCACTGACAGTCATCAACTCCTGAAAAAGCCTTGGTTTCCCTACCTCAAGGCTCTCCCCCCCCCGCAGTTCATTCATTCAGCTGCCAAAGGGATTTTCCTAAAGCATAAATCTGACCACGTCATTCACTTCTATTCAATATAGCAGTGGCTACCTATTACCTCTCCTGGATCAAATAAACTTTGTTTAATATTTTAGAACTCTTTAATCTTATCCAAATTTGTAGTCTTCTAACACTTTACTCCCCTTCCACAGATTTTATGATCTAGTAATACTGTCTTACTTGCTATTCCTCAAACAGTTCCTGCCTTCATGTCTTTGCAATTGTACTGATGCCCAAAATGCTTGCTCTCTCTTCCTCATCTGTCTCAGGATTCTTGGTTGCTTTCAAAACTCACTTCAAATGTTACTTTTTGCAATACATCTTTTCTGATCCATCCAGATGCTAGAAGCTTTCCCTCTAATATTATGTTCCACCTATGTTGCCTCTCCTTTTATAACATAATCTCCTTGAAGAAAACATAACGATTTTGTCTTTCTTCATATTCCTAAAATCCAGTTGATATATGATATTTAATAAATGTGTGTTGAATAACTACTAAAGCTATTATTCTTGTTCTACTCACCCTGGAATACTCTCCTTTAATCTCTCTAAATCTTTTTCATTTCAAACCCCATCACTCCTGTTATTCCGAGATCATGGAATTTCATTCCATAATGAGAGCTCCTTTCTTGTTTGAATTCTTATTGGTATAACTGCCCATTGACTGATGCCCATTTTTTAATGTGCCTTACTTTCTCAAAGAGACTGTTAAATGACCAAATGTGAAGAACTGTGCTATTTATTTTGTAGCTCCTTCTTACTCCAGGGGTTATTATATGGGCTTACCAATAGTAGGTCTTCAAAAAATATTGTATTCAATACAGTTATTTAGTTCTTTTGAACCCATCTCTTCTTGCATCTTACAAAACTTTGATCGAGTCTGACCATATATTTCTGATCAAAAACTTTTAGCGGCTCTCCACTGCCTGTATTTTTTAACATCACAGGAAGAGCAGAATCTGTCCTTAATTTACTTATTCTCCATGGTTCCACTCTACTCCACATAAAAATCTGGCTTAAATAGATTATTAGCTATTAAACTATATGAGGGAGTTTGAGGTTTCTCCTAGCTCTAAATTTGTGATTCTATGATTATGTCTCTTTGCATATATTTCTAGGGCCTTTGCACACAGCAGGTGCATTATAATTATTTGTATTGAGAATGAATGTTAAACTTAATAGTAGAAACTACTTTTTTTTTTTTTTTTTTTTTTGCCAAAATACTGTAGCGATCATTATACATCCTTAACTTTTAGCATTAAATATTTGCATAAGAATTTCTTGGATAAAGAAATATTGGTTACAGGTCATGGTTCATATTAAATTATTCAATGCAAAATTTGTTGACTGATTTGCAAAGTTAAGTTGATACTCCCAGTCAGTTGCCTAGACTAACTTTATAAATGCCATTCTTTAAGAGCTTAATAAATTTGGAAGAGGAAACTTTTTATAGTTTGTTCTTCTGGGATGGGGAAACTTTTGTAATTTCATCAAATGTCTTACTGGAAAACATAACCCTATAGAATTTGTATACACTATCTAGAAATAAAAATATTCCCCCACTTGAAATAAATTCTTGGTTCCCCAATGATCAGACTTACTAAGTATGTCTGTGTACATATATGAAAAACCAACTGACACTCACGCTAACTTTCAATTCCACTAGAAACTTGGGGAGGAAAAGATTTAAGATTTCTCCAGTTACCCCAATGACAGGTAAAATCTTTATTCAAACTCCTAGAAATAAAGAATACAAAGGAAAAGACTTTAACTCTTAAAGCAGGTGTATGCACTATGAATTTAAGCATTACAGCCATGCCTGTCTTTAACTAAAAGTATGAAATACAATTCACTGTATTTTTATGAAAGGGGGAAAAGAGTTCACCAATGCTGTTTATAACAATAGTGGTAACTTTAAATTGATGCTAAATATTTAAGGACAAAGAGACTGTACTTTAAACTGATTTGAGATGAATAAATTTCATATTATGTTTAGCCCCATGTAGGTAAAAGCATAAGCTTTTCCAAACTAAAATGCCATGCCTGTCTGGTACCTGGTTTCTAACTGAAACTCAAGTCAGTGAAAGGTACACAGAAAATATTAGAATCTCTTTTATGTTTCTTATTCTCTCTTAAAACAGGTCAAAACCATTTTTGCATAAACAAATGAAACATTTTTGCAAAAAAGTATTAAGATGGCAAATTTAAAATAAAAACATTTGGTTCAATTACAACACTACATAGCTGAATTTTAAAGTAATTCAGAGGCTTATTAAAGAGAAGGCAAAATCCAATTAGCTTATAGAGTACCTGAATGTTTTTTGAGGACTCTTGAAAGTTCTTCAATCATTCTTATGCAATCTAATCCCTGAAATAAAAGTAGCAAATCATTACATCAATATTAAAAAGCTTTTCTTAAAATGCTATCAAAAATACAAGTTTCCATTACCTTCAGAAATTCCCAAATTCATTTCAGTTCAGAAGCAGTGTGGTTTTTTTTTGTTGTTGTTGTTGTTGTTGTTTTTGCTTTTTGCTGAGGCAATTGATGTTAAGTGACTTGCCCAGGGTCACACAGCTAGGGAATGTTAAATGTCTGAGACCACATTTGAACTCAGGTCCTCCTGACTTCAGGGCTGGTGCTCTATCCACTGCGCCACCTAGCTGCCCCAGAAGCAGTGTGTTTTTTGTGGAGATATGAATTTGGAGTCAGAAGATCATAGTTTGAATGAGAGAACCATGATAAGATATAAGTACCGTGAGGGCAAAGACTTTAATTTTTACTTTGTATTCCTAGCACATAATAGATACTTAATAAATGTCTGTTGGATCAGTAAGATAAACAAAAATGAGTATGTATATGGTATATGAATGGTTATGGAATATTATTGTTCTGTAAGAAACGACCAGCAGGACGATTTCAGAGAGGCCTGGAGAGACTTGCATGAACTGATGCTGAGTGAAATGAGCAGAACCAAGAGATCATTATACATGGCAACAACAAGACTATATGATGATCAATTCTGATGGACAAGGCTCTCTTCAACACTGAAATGTTTCAAACCAGTTCCAATTGTTCAGTGAAGAAGGCCATTACACCCAGAGAGAGGGATATGAAATGTGGACCACAACATAACATTTTCATGCTTTCTATTGATGTTTGCTTGCACTGTGTTTCTTTTCTCTGATTTTTTTTTTGTAGATACGATTTTTATTGCACAGCAAGATGTGTGGAAATATGTATACATATATTCGATTTGTCAAGTATTTTAACATAATTAACACGTAGTGGATTTCCTGCCATCTAGGGGAGGGGAATTTGTAACGGAAACCTTTGTAAGGGTCAATGTTGAAGAATTATCCATACATATGTTTTGCAAATAAAAAGCTTTAATAATAATAAAAAAAATCAGTGTGATTTATCATCTTGTACCATTTTTGTTATTTTTCCTTCTTTCATGAAGAGGACCAATGACATAATGAGTGCAATGTCTTCACTGGTGCATGAATTGGATTTAAGTGAGACAAAACTGCACAAAGTCACAAGCTCCATTGTTTCCTCCAGACTCATCAAAGTCCAGTGACAAAGTCAGACAATTGTCAATGGTCTGGGGTCTTATTTTGTGAGGTAATTTGGGATTTGGGGGCTAGATTGTTTATTTTATTTTAATCATCCATCCTTCCACCTTATCTTTTTCAAAAAAGTTATGAAAATTTACTTTTTAGTTTGTGCAATTTTCATTTATGATTTCTTGAAATATAGCTCTGAAAGAATAGGCTTTAAAAAAAGCCCACTGTGTTTCAAATGGAGTTAAAGACTTGTTCAGTCATTTCAGTCTTTTCCAACTCTTTTTGACCCCATTTGGGATTTTCTTGGCAAAGATAATGGAACGGTTTGCCATTTCCTTTTCTAGCTCATTTTAAAGATGAGGAACTGAGGCAAACTGGGTTAAGTTTAAATCCTGGGTCACACTGCCAGGAAGTGTGAGCTAGGAACTCAGGAAGATGAGTCTTCCTAACTCTAGGCTATCTAGAGTCTCTCTATCTCTATCTACTGCACCATCTAAATGTCTATGCCTTTAAATCCAGATCATTTTGGCTTTAATTGAATGACCAATAATAACTTCATGTCTTCACAAATTTTGAGGATGTGAATAATTCAAGATGATTAAGCACTACCCAATTTCCAATTTTATGGGAAAATATCACACTAGAGTATTCGGTAATTTAAAAAACTCACTGACTCAAATTACCAATAACAAATACAAATTATATATGACCATCCATGGACATGTAGTATAGAATAATATACTGGGCTAGTTTCAGGAGAGAACTGAATTTGAATCCTGGTTCTTGTCATACTAGCTGTGTGACCTTGGTCTCTGAGACTTGGTTTCCTCACCTATAAATTAGGAATGACATTTTTTTCCCTGCCTACCTCACAAGGTTATCATGAGGGAAGTGCTCTGTAAGTCAAAAAATAATATATAATTGTGATTCCATCCTCATCCTCACCACCACCACCACCACCACCACCACCACCACCACCACCACCACCACCACCACCACCACCACCACCACCACCATCATCACCATCATTCTACCTCAGCAGTTTCTAGTCCATCAATTGTCATACAGATGTCCAGGTCACTCTGTTTGAACCCAAATCCATTTTTGGAGGAACCAAATAAGCTCAACTTGGTGCCTATTAGAAATGCATTATAAATAGTAATTCATTTTTTTGAGGGCATTTTATTTTCAAACAGGCATTCTTAAGAACAATCAATTGAGTTAGATACTTCTGAAAACAGAAAATTAAATATCTTATTTTGTGTAAAAAAAAAAAGAGCTAAATTTAGAAATTAAGCTTTTAAAATACAAAGTTCCCAACTTACTAACAATCTCACTGAAAACAAATATAGATCTTTCTCAATATTTTAGAATCCAATCTCTTATTTATCTCAAAGTTTTCTTTTATTAAAGGCAAATTATATAAAGCAAGAAAAATGTCCATTTGTCTCATTGTCAAAGTTTTAGGAAATAAATTTCAAAATAAAATCTACAGCATCTCCCTACATCTACGTTATTAAGTTTATTATTTCTTTGAAAAAATTTTTGAGATGTAATTTTAAATTTCAGTTAAATCTTCAAATGGAAACAAAATATATGCATGGCATTTGTTAATAAAAACAATTTTCAATATTCAACTATTGGTATACTAATATAATTTACTATATTAACTACAATACCAAACAATCATCATTTATTTTTCTTTAAGTCAGTACATTTGGAACAAAATTACTGTTCTTCTAGAAATGGCAAGCTAAGAAAAAAATGCGATATAAATAATCTTACCTGCAAACTCCTGTCTTATGAAACTTTCTAGGTTTTGCCGAATATGTTCACGAGCCTGATCTTCTAAAGCAGTTGCAGAAAAATCCTCTGTTAAAAATATCGAGAAACACTTTTTGTCAAATAGCTTTCAAAAGTTTGTCTAAAACCTAAAAGATTCAAGCTTTTATTAAACAACAATTGTCCCTATCCCCAAATTTGTAAGCATCTCCTATGTGTATAACACCACTGTGGAAACAAAGTAATCACAAAGTTAAAACAGTCTGGTCTCAAGAAAGAACAATAAATTATTATTATCATCAAGAGCATTATCAAAAGAAATTACTTTTTGGTATTATTAACAATAAGAGGGCTTTTAGAAATCAGCCTGAAACTTTCAAAACATAATTTTGTTAAAATGATCTGTTTTGAACAGCTCTGAAAGACTTAAGGGCTCTGAATAACCTATGATTTCAGGGAACTGATGATGAAAATGACCACCCATTCAATCCTTTCAGAGAGGCTACTGGACTCAAGAGTACAAAATGAGACATAAATTTTTTGGAAAATGTCCAATGTGGACATTTTTTTGGCTTGACTATACATATTTGTTACAAGGGTTTTTTTTCTTATTTCAGAGGCAGGAGGGAAGGTAGTTGTTATAGTGGAATAAGAGGGTAATAAAACAGGTTTTGGTTAATAAACAAAGTGGTAAAACAAAGAGATTGCTCTAACTAGCTAGACACTTATTTATAATGCACAAAATGAAAATATTATTAAAAGTTTTTCTGTATTTTATTTCTCTCAGTTGAAACTTAGAACCCTAAAGATTGAATGAATCCTTATAATGAACATAATACTGGAACAGTTAGAAATTAAAAGAAGTAAAGATTGATACACAGATATTATTATTTCTCAAAATCTTAAACTATTACTTAGTTTGGCAATTTTTTGAAGCCTATTTTAAAGTTCCTAGAAATTAGTAAGAAATGTTGACAACTTACTGTAACACTGGATGCATACTTGGTCTAATATATTTGAAAATCTGGGTGTTAACGGTGGCAAAGGATCCAGTTCAATTTTTTTGAAGTCTTCAGGGCAATCTTTTTTTAGGTGACCCTCTCGCTTGCACAAACTACACACTACAGTAGGAGGCTACATGAAAGGGAAAGGCAAAAAGATTTAAGGGCAGTCTCAAATATCAGACTTCTTAATCTTTTCTAGCAAAATATTCTACTTTTAACTTCCTCAAAGTGAAACTATCATCAAGAGTGGAGTAGGATATGATAAAGCTGGAATATTTATCAACTTTTAATAGTTTTGGGCAGGAAACTAGAGGAATGTTAAAATCTAGAAAGAAGTCTGGTTAATCAGTTTGAGCTTAAAAATCAAATGAATAATCATTACTAATAATTTCAGTAAGCCTGTTTTACTAAATGAAAACCAAATTTACATAAACAAAATTAAAAATAAAACAAAGAAATATCCAAGCCATTTCTCTGGCAGTTAAAATTCTTTACCTTGCCCTTGGTGAAGACGGGTTTACTAAATTCATAGAATAAGTCCAAATGATCTAAAGCTGAATCTTCCTCACATAGATTTTCTTCCATAAGAAGATATTTTTCATTTAATTCCATCAGTAAGGGTTCATCTGCATTTTTTCTAACTTCTTTCAAATCTTCATATTTGACAGGAACAATCAATTCATCCTCTTCAGAAAGGGCATCCTCGTCTCCATATCCAGTATATGAGTCTAACTCATCTTGTACCATAACACTCTCTCTTTCATTGATGGTATGCCTGGCTTCTTCTTCATCCTCTTCCTCATCATCTGAATTAGTAATTTCTGATGTCTGGCCCTGTACTGAATGTGTAACCTTGTTTGAGTCTTCTAATTCATCTGTACCTTCTGTACTTTCCTCATCCATGTCAACCTTGTCATCTACAGTAACAAAATCATCCCTTTCAGTTATTGTAATGTTTTGGAAACTCTCTAGATCTGAAATGCTGTCAGTCTCCATGTCAACATCATTGGTATGAGCAAGTAGTTCTCCATTTTCACTGTCATCATCTAATTCTTGATCCATAGTAGATAAATTTTTCTCCCAGTCTTGTCTGTCAGGTTCCTCTTCCTCCTCCTCCTCATCTTCATCATTTCCACTTTCTGTTTCCTCATAGTGTGGTTTGAAATCCTCAGAATCATCAAAAATTACTTCTTCAATGATACAATCTAAGTCTCCTTGGTTGATTCCAACTTGAACATCTCCTAACTCTTCTGTTGGGCTTTCAAAACCATCAAACGCCTTTATAGTATTTCTCTGATGTGCCTTGAAGTTTTCTAAAGTATTGGTAGCATCAGTACAGTCACTCACAACCATGATTTTGTTATTTATTACTTGTACCTCAGGGTCATGCTTTACATCATCTTTTAGGTTTTTGGATGTGTGAGATGCATCTATATTTATATTCATAGGCTTTTTGGGAGTGGCCTTTGTTGCTTTTTTGTGGGGGATAGCAAAATACTTATATGTTGCTCTTAAACAATGAAGTATATATTCATAAACCAGTTGACTGTTCAAAGTTCTTGCCACATTCCTTTTAACAGAGTATGGATCTGCAACAACAAAAAAATGCAACATCTTTATATTTTATCTTGAAAACAATCAATGTATTTTAAATTATAAAGGAACAGTACATCAGATAAAATGAATCCTATTTCTTATGTGTGGCTATTTTCATTTGGGAGTAAAAATAGAGAGGTAAAAGTATCTTTCATATGATGAAATCTCTCACATGAAGAAACTCCAAATATCAAAATTATCTCTTATAACCAACCCACTTGCACAACACCAGTATCCCTTTTTTATCTAGTTATGTGATAGTGGCAATGGAAAAGAAACTCAACCTGGCTCTTAAGCCTTTTGAGACTGCATCCTACACTGAAAGGCTCTGCTGAGTGCTTTGCCTCCCCCACTCAGCCAGTCACTTTGTAAAGCTTACCTCTACTCTTCCGCCCTGTGAAGCCCCATCACTGAACTGGCTGGACTGAATTCCAGGGGTGAAAGGGAGGCACGAGGAGGAGACACCACTTCTCACAATTCGCTCTCCTCCCCTAAAACTCCAGCAGGGTAGGCAATTGGCCAGAAGAGCTGAGCCAGAGAAACTGCAGGGGAGGGTTTAAAAACGTGAGATCCCCATGACTGCACACAGAATTTTATGCAAAATGCAAAAAACTCTCTTATGCAACATAAAGCTTGAAAAAAAAAATCAAGCAAAAATAAGGGAATTCCATACTGAAGATTCCAATTATGAGGAATTTCTTAAATTCCTCATAGCTACAAATTATGAGGAAGTTCTTAAAAATGTTTTCAAAGGGGAAAATTTTAGATTTCTATATAAATTTCTATTATGGAAAAGCCTAACTTCTAAAAGCTGAAAATGGCTTAAGAGGCCAGTCCACTTTCCAATGCCTACTGAATAATATATCAGTGTGATTCATTGCAATGTAGATCTGGTTTAATGAGCCCTATGCAAAAGAATATATGTATGCATTTTAAATATCACTGGAGGCTTCATAACAATACAATATATCTGCAAATTGCTGGAGTCCATGAAACTAATCAATTAATAGAAAATGGGTATAACAGAACCTAGAAGTAAAGATTTATAGTCAGGTTTTAAAAAAAAACTTTTAGGGAATCATTTAAATTTAATGAATGTACTTAGGATACTGCCTATACTACAGTTGTTTAAATTGAGATCCAAACATTATACACAGCAACAAGACTATACGATGATCAGTTTTGATGGACATGGTTCTCTTCAACAATGATGTGATTCAAACCAGTTGTTCAGCGATGAAGACAGTCATATACATGCAGAGAGAGGCCTGTGGGAACTGAGTGTGAACCACAACACAGCATTTTAACGCTTTCTGTGAATATTTCCATGCATTTTGTTTTCCTTCTTAGGTTGTTTTTTTCTTCTTCTCTTTCTAGATCTGATGTTTCTTGTGCAGTAAGATAACTGTATAGATATGTATACATGTATTGTATTTGTCATATAATTTATCCTATTTAGCATGTATTAGATTACCTGTCATCTAGGGGTGGGGGGGAAGGAGGGGAAAAGCTTGGGAAAAAAAAAGTTTTTGCAAAGGTCAATGTTGAAAAATCACTCATATGTTTTATAAATAAAAAGCTTATACATATTATATACAAATAAAAAGAAAAAAAAAGAGAAAAAAAAATTGAGATCCAAGCATGACACTGTACTGAGCTGAATGACATGTACAGATTAAGTACAAGGATTATCCTGACTGTTTTACTTTACTGCTGGGTTCTGGTACACCTTGTATGAAGGTGATGAAAGAAGATTGAAATAAAGTACATGCTGTTAGATCTGCATTTGTTTTTAGTTTTTTTTAAGGTGAAAAATCTGGATACCTTCCACAGCAATGCGCTTTTTGGGCCAATCTTTTGCTTCACGAGATATAGCTTCTTTAGCACGTATACTGATGACCAAATCACCCAGATTAAATTCTAAAGCATAGAAACGAAGCAATTCCACCCAGAGCTGCCCAACTGGCACAGAACACTGGTTTTCTAAGTCAAATACCAATGGAACCTATTAATAAAAAAAAGAAGAAAAATTCAGCATTATATGTGTTCAAACAATCAGATAGATAAAATTATTCAGATTCTGTTTTAACAAAATGAAACCTAAGGGCAGGTTTGAATATGAAAATCTTTTCACAGAGTTTAAACTGACCACACCCACACACCCACACCCACACCCACACAAGAAGAAAGTTATGTGTCAGCAATTGTTTTTATTATACTTTAGATAGGACTGGGATCTAACTGAAATAGCATGGAGTACTGAGAAGGGAACTGGAACTGGAGTTAGGAGGGGTATAGCTTGATAAGCCTGCTTTTGATATTTACTTATCTTGTTAACATGAGCAAATTCTCTCAGTCTCAATTTTCTAACTATAAAATGAGAATACTAATGATAATACTCTTGCCTCACAGAATTATAATAAGGATTTAATGAGAAATGTGAAGTGTGTGTAAAGTTCTTTGTAAACACTAAATTGCTACTATGTCAATTACCATGTGGACAGTCTCTCAACAATATCTTTGTCACTCCTGAATGAAGTGTTAAAAAGAAGTTACTGATACATCAGGCATACATCTAATTTATGAAATGTAGTGAGTACAATAAGGATTATATAAAAGATGCTAAGATTCTTTGTCCTGCCCCCTAATAACAATACCCCTGAAATGGATACTGAAAAAAAGGAAAAAACAGGATCTTAGGCTACCCAGATTTATAAAGATAATGTATTTATGATTGGATATTTAGTTTTGATGTCAGTTAATTTTTGATGTAAAAGGTTTGTATTTTAAAACACATATATGTCTGGATATTTTCATTTGAAGAAAATTATCTATCATAGAATTTTAAAGTTATAAGATATATTAGAAATTATTCCAGTTTTATAGATGAAGAAGCCAAGGTACAGAAATATAAAAATGCTTGTCCAAAGACCAAGAAGCATGTCTGTTAACTTTCAAGCCATTACCTTTATTATGGTAGGCAGTCTCAAGAATACAAAATTCCGATTTCATATTAAGAAATAAAGCCGTAATTTAGCTAATTTGTACAAAACTCCCAAATTCAAGTATTTGTTTAAGTTTTTACTACTACTGGTCTTTTTGCTTTTTTCAGATATTTGAAGAATCATCTCACTGGGAAGAACTAGGACCAATAGGAAGAAGTTACAGGCAGGCAAATTTTGGTTCAATGTAAGGAAAAATTTCCTAAGAATTAGAACTACTTAGAAATGGAATGGACTGTCTTATGAGGTAAGTTTACTATTAATGGAGGTCTTCAAGAAGAAAGTGAATGACTGTTTTCAGGATGCTATAAGAGGGGATGGATTCTTTTAGCATGCTTTAGATTAGATGACCTTGGGAATCCTTTGCAATGAGAAACTCTAGGACTCTTCATATAATACTTCTGGGTATTTTGGGTCAATATATGTATTGACATATATTGACCCAAATATATTGACCCAAATTAGTCTGTAATTTCATCAATACAGAAATAGCTAATGCAGAAAGTAATAATGTACATTAGTAACTTCTCTGTGACTTAGAGAGTTGCCTTTAGCACTGCCAAGTTATGTTACTTGCTCATGACTATACAGGCATTATTATGTATTATCAGATGTGGGATTTAAATCCAAGTATTTTATGATCCCAAATTCGCAGCTGTTATAATTTTCTTTGTTTCTGTCTGTGTCCCCAAACCACACCTTGTTATATACTGTAAGCATAAGCTATCAAAAAGAATTATATTTTGATATTCAAGAAATATTATGGAAAATCGGTGTTTCAAAAATGGGAGACCATTTTAGTAGGTGACAAGAGTAGATGACAGAAAACTATATAAGCCACAAATATCATATGCTTAGGGATCTGAATAACAAGTAATATTTTCCTTAATATTTTTCATTTTTTTTTGCACAAATCTTTTATTAAACACTAAAGTTCTCAGGAAAACTTTTTCAATTGATATGGGGGAATCCTCTCTGACGGAAGACTGGCAGTGCTAGGCAATTTTTGAACAGAGCTCTTCCTAATTTTGAAATGGAAGCTCTAACCATTATGCCATGCTTCTCAGAAGGTTTCTTCAAAGGATGTTTAAATATTTCATTATTATCATTTATGAAATTTATTACTAGAAGTCAAGAATTTTGCCCATAGGTAATCTCATTTGAACCCTGGAAAACTAGAGCTTTAACTGAGTTAAAGTAACTGCTGTCTTAATAGACCTTATGGTGGTCTATTACTTGAATTTTACCTCTGCGGCTCATTCTCTATAAAAAATGGCAAGCAATGAGATGAACAAAAAAAAAAGCAATAAAGGAATATGGAAGAAACCTGAAAAATCTATAACATGAATAATATTCTCTTGGTTAATTAAAAACTGACCAAATTTTTCAGTTTAATTATGAAAGAAGATAAAAATAAGTTCAGACCTTTCCTCTTTTAAAAAATGTTTCCTTAGATGATTCGTCATCTCTTGTAGAAGTAGTCTGTTCCCAAATCACCAAGTCATTTTCAATTTCTTTAAGGTTAAAATTTGCTAATTTGTTCAATGAGAATCCATCAATCTAGGAAAACAGGACAAATTCAATCTTAATAAGTTAAAAACAGTATTTATTATTATATCAATGCTTATCAATCTTAAAATTCCATTACAGAATATGTTAAAGGGAGTCCTAAGGAATCTTGGTGAGCTATCTACAAAGCTTTGTTTTGCATGTGTGAAAAAAAATGTTGGCTCTCAGTGCGCTACTTTCTGGCTTGAATTATTTTTTTAAAGGTACCAACTAGAAACATTAGTTGAGCCTTATGAAGACTCATTTCCCACAAATCTTTTATCATAATTAAAAATTAAGACTGAAAGGACTAATAAAAGGAGACTCATAAAGATATACAACTTTTTGTCTTCACTGTGTCAACCTATGTCTAACACAGGGTAATGACACTTAAAAAAAAATATGTAGAATTCCTTGTAAAAATAACAGAGAGTAGCATTTAGAAATGTCAAGATGTAGTTAACCCTTTCACATTGTGACTTTCTCCATTGTGGTTTTGCTATATCACAGGTCAACATAAAAAAATTAAATGGGAATTTTTTTGGAGTTTTGTAGAAGCCATAGATGATACTAGAAGGCCAGCAGACAACACAAGACTCTATGACCAAATACTTAATCTAAATGTAACAATAAGTAGTATAAACATCTCATAAAAGAAAAAGAAAAAAATTCTGACTTGTTCTCTGGTACAAAGATATTATAGTCACAAAAGCTGGGAAAGACCTGAGAAAAGTTCAAGTTGAATAATCAGATGAAACAAGTCCAGTAACATATAGTTGGTAAGTTAACATGGTATCTGAGATGAAAACATAGGAATAGCTCTTTATCAAATAGTGTTTTTTACACTCATCCAAATTGAGTTCAAATGAGCAGGATTAGTTATGGAAGGCTGCAAACCTTAGGACCTTCCCCAAAATTTTTTCAGTCTTTTTCAACCCAACTCTCTAGCTCAGTTCAGCTTTTCCCCTTTCTTTCACAATTCCCCAGTGGGAAGAGGGGATGAAGGGAAAAGAAAAACGAAGAAAAAGCTAGAGTAAGTGGGCATATGGCCTCTTTTCCCTTTATGTACAGTAAACAGTTTTACTATTTCTAAGAGAATTTTGTAGATCTATAAAATGTGAAGGCACATGAAGACAAGAGTTATCAAAATATTATTTTATATAGAAGTACATAGGAAGCATTTTTCTTTACATAACAGAAAACAGAATGGACAAAAGAGAGAAAACATTGGGCTTGGAATCAGAAGACCCAAATTTGAAACAGGATCTTTCAAGATAATTTCATCAGTGCAATCTCAAGAGGGACAATGAATGAGAATGCTTATCCCATATAAAGCATTGTGCCAAGCCTGGAAGACACAAAGAGAAAATTAAGTGATCATACCAGAATTTTTTAAAGGTCCTGTCTAGCTCTAAAATCATGTGATCCTAAAATGAGATTAAGATAAATAACTTGGAAATTAACAACAGAGGACTCCTGAGGATAACTAAATTACTATTTTCTGTAATTATTCATACTGTTGCATTGCTATGGTTTCAAAATAGTTCAAATGGCAGGATTTAAGAATTTACAAGAAAATGCAAGCAGTAAATGTGTTTATTTATATGTATAATTTCTCTATATTGTGTGTATATGTACATTCAGGGTTGAGTGTATTTTTCTTTCAAGAATATACCCACATACACAGCCGCCCCTTTGATTTTATTGTGTAGAAAACTCTTCCTGGTAAGGACAAATTGCTTCTCCCAATTCCTAAGGAAATCATTCTACAACCTGCAGCCTTAAAGAGTTTCTAAGACAAGGCTAAATGACTGACTAGGTTTACATGGCCAGAATATATCTGATGCAGAACTGGAAATAGATCTAGACTCACAGATCATGTCTCTACCGACTGTGCTTTGCTCTAGTTTACCCCTGTCTCAAAAAAAATTAACACTTTTTAAATGCTCATATTTATTTTTGGGGAAAAAAAGTTAGGCACCCAAAAGATGTATTACATAAAAAGTAACAAATCAGTCTTCAGTCTCTTAACAATTCTTCCTAATTAACATGTAGTAGACTTCCTGCCATCTTGGGGAAGGGTAGGGACTAGGGGAAAAATTTGTAATGGAAAGCTTTGCAGGGGTCAATGTTGAAAAATTACCCATACATATGTTTTGCAAATAAAAAGCTTTAATAACCAACTCCTCTAATTCATCTTTATGCAATGATCTAGTCATGTCACTCCTTTGCTCAAAAATATTTAGTGACTCCCTATTGCCAACTACGTCAAGTTCAAACTACTTTTTGTGGCATTCACAATCTGGCACCACTCAAACTTTGAAACCATAACTCATATCACCCTCTAACATATATACTATTTTTCAAAAAAATTATTCTATTTCCTACATGCCCAATGAGCTTGTCCAATTCTGTGCTTCAAATATCCTCTTTTTCTTCTTTGTCAATTCCTACCCATCCTTTAAAGAACAACTCTGATGGTTTTCCCTCTTCCCCTCTCCCTCAACTCAATCTCTAATGCACTTGAATACTGTATAAGGCTGTCTTGTCTACATTTTGAATGTTTCCCAGTGCCTAAACATAATTATTTGAACTGAATTATCCTGACTACCGAGGAAATATGAATCCAACTCTGCTTCGAAGCAAATATATTTATTGTAAAAGACAATTTTATAATTAAAAAAAAAAATGTGAAACTTACCCATGATCCTAGATATACAGGGAGAATTGGTTCTTTTCTTTGCTGAAGAAAGAAAATGGCCATTAGGGCAAATACGTAGGATGGTAAGCCTCCTTCTTCAGGATGATCTGTACAGCAAAGCTAAAAATAAAAGGGGGAAAAGTAGATGAGTATTTCCACTAAATTTTTTATTTTTCAAGATTGGTTATATATAAAAAAATAACCTTAATCACTTTGAACCACCTGTTAAGAAAACCATGTATGTAAAGTGTGACACAGCACACTGACTCCTAAAGAAATAGGTCATGTGAACATAATAAGTGCTCAATAAAACTGTTGATTTGATCTGCTTTAAAGTCTAAGGTTCAGGTGGGTTACAACAGCAAGTCATTGGTTTATATCCTTACTGTGGATAAGAAACTAATTGTTGTTGTTTATCCTTCACTCTTGAAGAAAAGCAATGACATTATAAGGATGGTGTTTTGATTTGTCCATGAGCTGAATTTAAATGAGGTAGAGCTGCACAATGTCATCAGTCCCACTCTCTCCTCCAGAGTCATCAAAGTCTAGTGGCAAGACAAAAGTCAGGATGACAGCTGTTACCCTAGAAGCTTATATTTTATAAAATGTTTTGGGGTTTGGGAGCTAGGCTGTTTATTTTATTTTAATCATCCACCCAGCTATCCATCCATCTATCATTTTCGAAAAGCTGGAATGATTTACTTTTTGACTTGTGTAATTTTCATTTCTGATTTTTTGAAAATAAAGCTCTGAAAACAAAAACAAAAACAGGCTTTAAAAAAGCCCATTGTGTTTCAAATGGAATTAACTTGTTGTTCAGCCATTTTTGATTATCTGTGACCTAACTTGGGTTTTTTTTTTTTTGGCAAAGATAATGGAATGGTATGCCATTTCCTTCTCTAACTCATTTTATAGATGAAGAAACAGAGGCAAATAGGATTAAGTTTTAAGCCCCAGGTCACACTGTATTAAGTGTGTGAGGCCAGATTTAAACACAGGAAAATGAGTCTTCCTAATTCCAAGTCTAGTACTCTTTCTACTGTACCATCTAGCTGACTATGAAATCATTTTGGCTTTCACTGGATGGCCAATAATAATTTGGTGCCTTTAGAATTCTTAGGATGTGAACAATTCAAGGTGATTAAGTACTATTCAATTTCTAATTATATGGGAAAATACCACACTGAAATATAGTATTCTTTTGTTTAAAAAAACCTGACTCATATCGCCAATAATAAATGTAAATTATCTATGATGACCCAGGGACATGTAGTTTAGGAATAAAACCCACTATGCCAATAATGAGAACTGAATTTGAACCTTGGTTCTTATCATACTAGCTATGTGACCTTGGGCAAGCTTACCTCAGAGACTTGATTTCCTCACCTATAAGCTGGGGATGACAATCTTTTCCCTACCTACCTCACAGGGTTATCAGAAGGGAAATCAAAAGATAAATATAATTGTGATTCTTTTACATTATCATCATCACTCTATTGTTGCAACTTCAAGTCCATCAGTTGTCATACAGATTGCCCAAGTCACCCTGTTTGAACCCAAATCCATTTTTGGAAGAACCAAATAAGTTCAATTTGGTGCCTGAAAACTCTTAGAACACAAGTAGTGTTCTAAGTATTCTAAGTATGAATGTTGGATTCAAGTATATCTACTACACCACTATTATGAACACAATTCAAATTCATGTGTCATTTACTGCTAATCTGATGGCTGGGTACAAAATATAAAGGTACTGCTTTATTAGTTCTGTGAATTATACAAGAGAAAAAACTTTGATATTCCTGCTATTCAGCTGTTGAAAGTTTATATGATTATATAATCACCTGCACTTCTAAATGTTAAAAGAGAAATTATACTACCACTTTAATTTAATTTTAAAATTTTGCTGCACTCTTTTATCAGTATTTTAATTACACTAACTTTTAAATAGACATTCAGAATGCATCCTATCCATGTTTTGGGTCCTAAATCAAGAAACTCTAAATTAAAATGTAATATTTTGACTAATTTTTTTTTTAAAGGAAGGTCATTTAAAATTTAGGGTATACTGAAAGATTTTTAAGGAAATGAAAATATCAAAATTTCCATTCCTTCTTCAGATTTTGATATTTCTTTCATTTGCCCAGAATTTCATTTCTTAGATTCTGATATATATCCAAAATTTAAAAAATAAAGATGCTAAAAACAAAGCTTAATGAATGTGTAAATTTATACTCATGTAAGGACATATGACTATATTTAGAGGGCCCATACTTACCTTTGCCCAGTACCTGAAGGCTATTACGAGAGGCACCAGTTTAGGTTCTAGTTTTCCAAGAGCAGCTAAATGATTTGTGGTCAGACAAGCATTTTCATTTCCTGCACTCACTTTACAAATGAGGCCACTAAAACAATGGAAAAACAAAACAAAGAATTAGGATTTAAAATAATCATAAAAATATGAAAACTTCATTTAGTGTTTTAAAAAAAATTTACTAAGTTGAAACTATTTCACAGTTCAATTTATGAAAAGTGTTTCTAAGAAACAGGAACAAGGGGCAATTAGGTGACACAGTGGATATAGCACCAGCCCTAAAATCGGGATGACCTGAGTACAAATCTGGCCTCAGATACTTAACACTTCATAGCTGTGTAACCCTGGGCAAGTCATTTAATCTGAATTGCCTCAGCCAAAAAACTAACAAACAAACAAATAAACAAACAAACAACAACAAAAACCAGGCACAGTAGAACTGTGCATTACAAAAAATCGGAGGAATATGTCCAGAGAAAAGGAGACATTCATACTGAGGAATCAGTGTTACTTTTTATGTGACTACAGATGGGTAGAAACACAGATGGACATATTCATGTTAACATGTCATTATACAATGCATCCAAAAATGGAGTGATGAAAAATTTAGTTTCAGTCAAATAAGTGAAATGGGTGAAAAATGTTTTCTCCCCAAAACTGTTTTCTTTGATTGGCTTAAAAAAAAATGATTTGTACTGGAATTGCCCAAAATACAGTAAATGTCAATAATAATTTGTGAAATACTAACGTATGCACCAATTTATTCTGGCAATTTCATCACTTAAACAATTACATACATTTCTCAGTTGATCTATGTGACCTTAATGCCTATAAACAGTATATACAAACTGAGACCTTTGTTTTTCTCGACACACCACCACTGGCACCCTCGCATGGAAATCTGCATCAATATCAATGAAAGATTCTGAGGAAATAAAAAATATTATGCATGTTAATAAAAGTTTTTGGATTAGAGGAACATAGGATAGTTTACCTCTCAGATATGCAGAGAAGGAATTTGTGTCCTAGGAGGAACTGGAAATCTTAATTGAATACCAGATAGATAATTTTGACTATATTAAGTTAAAAAGGTTTTGTACAAACAAAACTAATGCAGACAAGATCAGGAGGGAAGCAATAAACTGGGAAAGCATCTTTACCTTTAAGGGTTCTGATAAAGGCCTCATTTCTAAAATATAGAGAGAATTGTCTCATATTTATAAGAATTCAAGTCACTCTCCAATTGATAAATGGTCAAAGGATATGAACAGGCAATTTTCAGATGATGAAATTAAAACCATTTCTAGTCATATGAAAAGGTGCTCCAAATCACTATTGATCAGAGAAATGCAAATTAAGACAACTCTGAGATACCACTACACACCTGTTATACTGGCTAAGATGACAAGAAAAGATAATGACGAATGTTGGAGGGGATGTGGGAAAACTGGGACACTGATACATTGTTGGTGGAACTGTGAACAGATCCAACCATTCTGGAGAGCAATTTGGAACTATGCTCAAAAAGTTATCAAACTGTGCATACCCTTTGACCCAGCAGCATTTCTATTGGGCTTATATCCCAAAGAGATCTTAAAGGAGGGAAAGGGACCCAACATGTGCAAAAATGTTTGTGGCAGCCCTTTTTGTAGTGGCTAGAAACTGGAAACTGAATGGATGCCCATCAATTGGAGAATGGCTGAATAAATTATGGTATATGAATGTCATGGAATATTATTGTTCTGTAAGAAATGACCAGCAGGATGATTTCAGAGAGGCCTGGAGAAACTTGCATGAACTGATGCTGAGTGAAATGAGCAGAACCAGGAGATCATTATACACGGCAACAACAATACTATATGATGATCAGTTCTGATGGACATGGCTCTCTCCAACAAGGAGATGTTTCAAACCAGTTGCAATTGTTCAGTGATGAAGAAAGCCATATATACCCAGAGAGAGGAATATGAATGTGGACCACAACATAACATTTTCATGCTCTCTATTGATGTTTGCTTGCATTTTGTTTCCCTTCTTGGATTTTTTTTCTTGTAGATCCAACTTTTCTTGCATAGTAAGGTAACTGTAAAAATATGTATATACATATTCGATTTGTCAAATATTTTAACATAATTAACATGTAGTAGACTTCCTGCCATCTAGGGGAGGGATGGGAGGTAGGGAGGAAAATCTGTAACAGAAAGCTTTGCAAGGGTCAATGTTGAAAAATTACCCATACATATGTTTTGCAAATAAAAATCTTTAATAAAAGAAAAAAATTACAGATTGAATTTATCATAATAAAATTAAAAGAAAGGAAATAGTAATGCTGAAGGTTCAATAAAATCTAATATACTCAGAAAAAAGTTTTTGGAAAAACAGAACTTGAAAAGTATTAGAAGAAGCTTTTTTGATTTGGTGTTTTAAAAGAGAACTATAGAAAAAAGAAGTACTTCTAACCTATGTGTAAAAATGAAAGATACAAGTACTAAGGCCCAAGGAATCACATGATTTGTACAATTTCCTTTTTAAGATTAGGTCTCCCCATTTCACCAAAACCTAATTGTAGCAGCAACTGAAGGTTCCAATCCAGTTGTTAACTGGCATGAAAACTTTGATGTGTTCTATTTTTGATCTAGGAACATTCTTGTTTTCATAGGCAACTAAGTGAGCCACTGCTTCTTCCTTCCCTGATATTGGTGCCAGACACAATGCTGAAACCCAATCAACTTTAGTCCTATTTCAACTTGGAATTCCTGAACTAAGGAATCCAGCAAGCCTCACTTTATTGGAGAGATTTTTTTCAATTCATATTTTTAAGATGCCATGGAAAAAGTTTGGTTAGGAAAGCATGTAGTACAAATTAGATTATACTACTTATCTTTAAAGGGGTAACAGGTTAAGAGATATTGGGGAGACACTTAAGAATGTAGAAATAATATAAACATTACTAAAATTAGTTCTACTATTGTACAACAATTAACTTTCTTTAACCATTCTTAAAAGAAAGTTTTTGGACATTTATGCTAATAGCCTCTCTCCCCAACTACTTGTATTGATTTTGTATATAAATATGTAAGAGGGGAAGGCAAGTCTGGGGTAGTGGAGAGAGAATTGGTCTAGGAGCCAGAAGACCAGACATCAGGTCCCGTGCCTCTGCTACATCCTGTCACACACAGGATATGTGACCCCGGACAAATGGATGAGCCCTGCATCCCTCAAAGCTCTAAACTGTTTTGGCATTGAGTAGTTCTCTCTGTAAATGAGTGCCAATTATCATCCCCATCCCAGTACTTCCATGGAATACATGCATTTGTAATCTTTCTTTTTTTTTGCTTTTTGCTGAGGCAATTGGGGTTAAGTGACTTGCCCAGGGTCACACAGCTAGGGAATGTTAAGTGTCTGAGATCAGATTTGAACTCAGGTCCTCCTGACTTCAGGGCTTGTGCTCTTTTCACTGCGCCACCTAGCTGCCCCTGTAATCTTTCCTTAAAGGCAGGAACTATTTCATTTTTTGTCTTTGTATGATGACTGACAGAGAATTGATTTTTAAAGCATGTTGATTGATAGATCTTGGGCAAAATCAAAATGAGAAATGGAAAAGACCAACTTCAAAGGTAGTGATATTTTTACATTTTTCACAACTCGCACAAAAGTAGTAAAATTAGTACAACTAGGATCTAAATCCAGCTTTTGTGACTTCCAAACCAGTGCTCTTTATATTATACTAACATAACTCAACTCCCTCATCAATATAAATGTTCACATTTATTGCAACTGATGATTACCTTTTCTACTCTGCCCATAATGAAACAGAAAAATTTTTCGCAACTTTCATCAACAACTGACAAAATGATAGATGATGCATGGATTTACCCTTTTGCTTATTTAAAATTTGGCTGCCAACTTTTCTTCTTTAGGGAATTTTAGTTATGAAAATAGAATAAATTACTTATGTCTACCTTTACTTTCTGGGCTCAATGCTGAAAGCTTTATTAAAAATATGTTTTTGATGTGCGAAGTCAGAAAATTAATTACTAAACAATGGTTCCCTTCACTTAGAACACTGTAGAACATAAAGTGTTCCATTGAGAATAAAAGAAATATAAAGTTACTAGTGGACACCACATTAACCAACTGATAAATTTTAACCTGACCACAGACCATTTAAGGCTTTGAAGCCAAGATGTAATTATGTAATACATGTGTATGTATTATGTCAAGGTTAAAGAACAACTATTAAAGGGAACAGTCAATCTACACATTTAAAAAAATCTCAAGTCTGTCATTTATTTCAGCTGAAGTTTAATTTATTTTACTCATTAATTATAAGAGTTAGGGGGCTTGAAGATGCATGGTACAATGGCAAGAACATTGGTTTAGAAGTCAAGAAGTCTGGGCTGAGTTAATCTCCTTGGGTCTCAATGTTCTCTTATAGAAAATAAATGGGGTGGATAGAGTATTTGGACTAAATTATCTACAAGGTCTCTAAAATTCCATTATTTTTTATCCTTTTCTAATTTCATTAGTACATTTAGATCAAATTAGATACAATGATACATTTAGATCAAATATGATACAATCTAATTCTGTTTTTCTACATAGGAATAAATTTATAAATATAATTATGCTTAACAGACTATTCACAATAGAATTATTAGCAGAATTGGCAGAGTAAAAGAATACTACATTTGGAGTGTAGTAGACTTAGGTTTAAATCCTAACTATTTAATATCTTATGTGACTTGGGAGAATAGTCATGTTTTGGAGTTTCAAATGAAATGACTATGTGATCTGAATGATACAGAAGAGTTACTCTCCAGCTCTAAATCCTTTAATTTCCTATGAATCAGAAATTCCAATAATTCACTGAGTTTATCTTTTATACATATATTCAAATAATACACATCTTTTTTCCCCTTCAAAATATTAGGATTAGACAATTTAAACACAAAGAAATGATTTTATGAGTATAAATGAAAAATATCTTACCACTGCTCTTTAAATTTTCTTGAATTAGTAAAAGCACATCTGGTTGAGTCATCTATGAAATAATTGAAATACATAAAAAATGAGACAGCTCAGTCCACAAGTGGGTTTTTTTTTAATCTTAATTGTGATGATATACAATTCAAAACAGAAATGTATATACTGAGATTGAAACAAAAAGTCGAATGATTACAAAGGCATATGTGCATTAGATATTTGTTCTTTGGGACATAAAACTTTCTCTTTTAAACTATGATGAAGGTAGCCAGAAGAACAACTTTACATAGTTATACTTTGGAAAGCTGGCATCTAGGCAACTGGAATATTAAATAACTAATAGTACCTCACCTGTGAAAGACTTTAGGGAAGAGCTGACACAAAGACACAAGGATCAACTAAGAAGTATTATGATTGGGTAGATAACTGATCAGAATATTAGAAGGTTAAAGGCTTCCAATTTTCAATTTGTGATTGGTTGGTGAGTTGCCCAAGTAGCCATAAAAACCAATCCCCATCAGTATGCAGAAAACTAGGGAAGCTAAAGTGAACAGAACATTAGCAGGACAGGGGGAAAGGGAGGGAAATTAGTCAAATACAGCAGGCAAGGGGAGAACTACAATACTGGCATCAATTTGCATTTCCTTTTCTGTTCTCTAGAACAAGTAGGTTCCTCTATTGTGCTAGGTAAACAAAAATAATATGATTAAAAGAGGGGCTTTTCAGTTTTTACTCAGAGACACAACAATTAGCAAAGTTCCTGAAAGCATATGTATATTCTAAATTGCAAAAAAGATTACCTGCTATAGAATAAATGTCTAACATATTCTGTGAGTTTGGGGTAGTTTTTCCATTTATGAGCAATAAAAAGAAGAGGTTACTGAAGACTGAGAAAACATAAAAGGGATTAGATTAGATGATGGGAGAGGGAGGTCCCTTCTAGCTTTTAATTGTGTTTGCTATGTAGAAAAATCTGCATGAATCATAAGTCCTGAGTACCAGGCTCAGCTCTCCTGCTACCTCCAGGCGTGAATGAGTAAATTAACCTCTTTGGATCTTAGTTTCCTCACCTGTAAATGAGGAGAAAGGGAGGTAGTGAACTAAGTGTTATCTAAGGTTCCTTCCTGTTCTAAAATTCTATCATCAGAACCTTTATAAACCATATAAATACATGGTAAATATTAGTCCTTAAAACCTCAGATATGTGATGCACAATTATTACCAAATGACAGAATTAAAAAGAACAACTGGACTTGAATGGCAGTTTTCTAAATATGGCCCATGAATTCCTAAAGTTCCCCCACGTTAAAACATTTTTGCAACAATATTAAGGCATTATTTATCTATTAAAATACTTCTTTTTCCAACTATTTATCTATGTGAGGCTGCATTTTCTCCTTATACTTCAACCAAAACAACATGTAGCAATAGACTGATTACAGAAGCAGAGATAAAAATGAAGTTGTCTTCTATCAAATCAGGCATTAGAGTGATTTGCAAAAATATGTAAAATTATATCACTTTTCTTACTAAATGTTTGTTGGTAAAGTTATTTTTCGTATAAATGTTATATTAAAATGTAATGAGTTTATTACTGTTATTTTTAAGTGAATTAAAAAATTTATTTAAAATTTTCTGTTTTAATTTCTAGTATGTTAAACATCAATAGATAATAGCCTCATTTAAACAAAAAGTTTTGAGGGCCTTAATTTTTCGAATGTTAAAGGGATTCTAAGGCCAAAAAGTTTGATAACCATTAGACTAGAAAATGAAAGAACACTGGATTGTTTGATATAAAGATACTCCCTTGAGCAAAATTTATTGATCTTTGTAGTCATAATGATAACCTAGTATAATACTTTATACTTTTATATAATGCATTTTATTGAGGAAGGATATTGTGGGAGAAAACCAAAAAACAATCCCATTAATAGGAAACTGAGGTTTTTTTTTTCAAATGAACAAAACCTTGTAATCTGCCAGATTACAGCTCAGTAGCTATTTGTAGAAACTATTAAGAATGTAAATTTAAAAATAAAATTTCATTAAATCAAAGGCTATAAGTTGTAGCAAACTGCTACCACAAAAGGCAAGCTGAAATGTCTGAGGAGAAAGCTGGCACAATTTAATTTAAAGCTAATATTTATCTGAAACCACTCCAAAAAAATAGTTCACAAAAGTTAAGAGAATATATATTCTTATACAACTCATATTCATAAATATTTCACCACAATTTGCTTGGTTTTGGGTAAAAAAAAAATTCATACTTACAGTGGCTGGAAACTGAACATCAATGTTTAAGTCCGAATTTTTGAAACCAAATCTGCTATAAGATGACCCATACAATCTTAAAGAACAATCTAAAAACAAAAATACTCCTATCAGCAAAATTCAATTTATAAAAACTTACCAAAAAAGGAGACAAGTTTTATTTTTCCTCCCCAAAAAGAGAATCAAATTAAATAGATTTGCATATAAAAATACATTAAATTTCAGGACAAATAAGGAAGAAATGTTCAAATGCAGTGTAGTTTAATTTCATAAGTAAAGTATAACAGCATTAATAAGCCAAAAAATTGCTTTTTCAATTAATTTACATTTCATGTAGAAAATTTCATAGGTTTGCACAATTTTCAGAAAATATCAGCAAATAAAAAATGCGACTAGAGATTCAAATACAATGTATTTTTAAATATTTAAAAAATCCAACATTAATTTGAAATACAGAGAAGTTAAAAATCTAATTTTGGTTTAATATTTGAAACCTTCCTTAAAAGGATTGGGACACAAATATAAACATTACTTTTCATTCTAACCCCACATTTATTTTCTTCTTTCTTTTTTTTTTTTTTAAATTTTTTTAAAGATCTTGTCATATTAACCATATAGAGGCATTGTGGTGAAGTGGAAAGAGCAGCAGACTTGGAATCAGAGGACCTGGGTTTGAATCCTGGCTCTTACTAGTTAGCTATGGTGACTCTTCCTCTGGGATTGTAAGGTGAGGTGGCTAACCTAGATGACCTCCAGGGCTAAATCCTATACTACTATTATTTCTGAGGGTTGTTGTGAGGAAGGTGGTTTGTAAACTTTCAAGTCTTGTAAAAATGTGCACCATTACAATTTTAGGAAATAAATCATGGAAAGGATTCTTTTGTACCTGAACCATTCTCATAATACCTCATATTATACAAACATGTCACAAAAATATTTACACAAGATAATCACTTTAGAGACAACAACTCTAAGAATACTTACAATGGCATAGATTGAATTTAAAAGACTATACAAGACAGGACACATCCCCCTTTCCAGTAGATCGAGCCTCAAGGAAATGCAGTTTCTGGCAAAATATTTTAAGTTTATATTCTTTATTTGTACTGTGCAATTTAATTTTGAGTGTTACTATTTTTTTCTGTCAGAAAATTACTTTTTTCTTCATGTAATTAAAATTTTTTTATTGTTTTCATGTGACATTATTTCTTGGGGACTACATTTTTCCATTACATGCCCATCCAATTTAATAATTGGAGAATAATTTATGTTACAGCCAACTTTTCAGAAAAGCATTTATTGCAGAAAGCAAGGCACATGATTTATCAAGAAAAAAAAAGTTTTCCTTATTTCTAGGCAAGTATACATAAACCTTACAGTACTGTTAAAGTTACAAAAGAATTAACAGTACTTTCAGACATAATCGAGGATTCTTTTGATAATGCTGCGACAACTACACCCATAAATCATTTGTCTGAACTACCACAGGAAAAACAAAACACACTGAAAAAAAGAAAAATTGAAAATAGGAGAGGTTACATAATACTGCTGACAACAAACTAGTTTTACAATGAATAAGCTTACAAAAAAATCTTTTCTAAACTTATTTCCAATTGTTTCTAAAAAAATTAGTTCGTAAGATTTAAAGTTCATCAACCAAATTTATAAATGAGGACTCAATTTACAAACTGAGACCCAAAGAGGAAAAATGAATCCCTCTAAGTCATACAGTTAATATTGGAGAACCAGGATTTGAACCCAGAGCTTGAGACTCCAAATCCGGTGATCTTTCCATTTCACCATACTGCCTCTGTGGCTTAGCTAAACTTACTTTTGCAAATGGAAAAAGCCACAGTGATCAAAGATCTACCTTTCTTCTATATTAGATAAATCTTTGACCTCACTGATTGTAGTGCAGAACACAACACATCCATGTCTACTAATCTTTTTGGTTACTGTCCAAGCCCTCCATTGTAAATTCACATAACTTTTGAGGTCTTTATTCTAGGCTCTAAGTGGCCTGACCTTATGTCAGTACCAACCAAGTATGTAAGTTGTCCTCTCTCTTGTTATTAACTAGTACTCCTCTCCTTTTCCAATTATTATTTAATATAATCTTGTATACGTTATTTTATTGGTAATTTGTTGTAGTCTATTCATGCCCGATACATATCTCTTCATTGTCCTTTGGTTAACTCACAACTTTAATGCTTTGGAGGAATGTGGTAACCCTATGATCTGCAGTCATATAATACCAATGGAAGAATACCAGTATGAAAAATATGGGTTTTTATTTCAGTGAGAAGTTTGGGAATAATGTAAAATTTCCCAAATGCAATCCAGTTAGCTATCTTCTTTCTTTTCAATTCTGTGCTCAATTTACTGTCCATTTGCAGACCATGTTCCAACTGAAGGATTAGTTCTATGTACTGACCGCATTTTTTTGATAAATTCTAGTTTCTTCCTGTGTAGTTCAATCTTTGAATGGAGATTTTATTTAAGAGGCTGCAATATTTGGGGTATGATGCAATTAATACAATAAGAATCACAAATAGAAATATTTGGAGGTCTTCACTGTCTAAAAGGAAAATAACAGATGTCTTCAATTTGGATTTTACATTGGATATCTTTCATAACAGTAGCTAGGCAAACAACTGTTTTATATTATTAAGTGGGTTAATTCAATAGATACATTTGGAATAAAAGGCGCTGAACTCAATTTTAAAACTCTAATATATGCATAGGAGATATCTTGTTGGAGTTCCTTTATAGGAACATTATCCTTTATTTTATCTTAAAAAATTAATAAGCATATATTGAGATTTTTTATTCTTGAGGCTACATGGATATAAATAGGACATGATATGCCATAGAATATAACTTGCAAAATCCTGCTCATTTCTCTCATACCTTCACCAAAGATGCTCTCATTTTTTTTAGGGCCACTTTCATATTTTATATAGATAAGGGAGAGAGGTATATGCATCAGGAGTTGCTATTTTCTCAACTACCTTTTTTGAGTAGTAATAATGGCCATGATGGTTTCACCCTTTAAAATATTACTTTATTGATGCTTTCCTTTTTATTACATTGTAATTTCCCCAAAATATCTCCCTGTGCTATACAAATTAACAAACTGGTTACATCTGAAAATGTATCCCTTATTCTTTTCTCCCCTCACTTAACCATATTTTATTTTTTCCATGTATCCCTTATTCTTATAGTTCACCACGTGTCTGTCAAAAAAAAAAAACTGAGGCATACATCTTCTGTCTTCTGAAGCCATCAGTAATCACTGAGGGTTTTTCAAGGTGGTTTTTTTTTTGTGTGTGTTTTTTATATTAATATTGTTCATTATGTAAATTGTTCTTCTTTTATTTTACTCTTTATCACTTTATGCAAATCTTGATTTTCTCTGAATTCTTCATATTAGTTATTTCTTATGGCATAGTAATCAATCATATTTACATATTACAAGTTGTTCAGCCATTCCCCAATCAATAGCACACTTTTCTTTTACTTTTTTGCTACTACAAAAAATGTTGCTATAAATATTTGTGTAAGTGTCAGATATATGTTTCATCTTCTTGGAGTATATGACTAGTATAAGTTATACTGTGTCAAAAGACACATAAAGTTGAGTAACTAGAAAAATTCTAAAGCATTTTCCAGAAAAATTTCTAGGTTCTACCAGTAATGCATGAATATACCTGTATTTCCACAAGTCCTATTTACCATTTTCTTCATCACTTTTAAAAATTATTTAGTAGCTTTCTCTTTTTGAAATATTCAAATTGTCATTTCTCATATAGATTTTTAATTTTTTTTTGTATATGCTTGATCTGGGCCAACTTTGCTTCTCTTCCTTATTTTCTTCAGTGCCACTATAAATTTTCTAATATAATATATTGCTAATTGTGATTTTAAGAGTTCCAAAATGGTGATTTTATTGTTATTAAAGGTGAAAATAACTTGTCACAGAAATCTTGACAGATCTTATTTATCCTCTAGAAACCTCTCCTCATCTGATGTCTTTGTTCTAATTTCATCCTTACATGTTCTTTGTTAAATGGGTTTCTTGCCAAATGTTATCCTGTTTCCTCCATCATTTAAATTCCGTTTCATGAAGTAAAATAATCTGCTATTCTCATCTACAGTATTTTTAAAATGTTTTTACATTCTAAAGTGGTTCTACCATAGCTTTCTGTTCAGAAAGGAGACTGTTGGCTAAGGGTTTTTAGGCTCTTTTGGTTTTTTTCATTGTGGACAATAGTTTACAACAATTAAACTAAGAAATGGTCGGTCTGTTTTTTTTTAAATCCATTTCTTATTTTTTGTATCAAAACCATTTAAATTTTAACTTTAATATGTCATACTGAAGCTGTTTTAATTATATGTCATACTTTCTTAATTTTATTCATTTTTCTGATAAGGTATTATTTCTGATTTTTGCTCTAATAAATTAATGGTCTGAATGGAAAGAGACAGCTTATTTGGGAACAGGTTCCAATATAATAACTAGCTGTCCCCTGTTAACGTTATGTTTTATTTTTTATTATGATATTTGGTGCTTAAACTTTCTTTCAAAGAAAGTATTCATGATATGTAGCAGTAAAACTTTTGTGCAATCTGTAAACTATTGGTTCTCTATCATTTTTTAAATGCTGAGCTGTATTTTGTTCTCCATACTATTTTTGCACTGAAGTAACAATGTTTATATTGAGTTAATTTGGAGGGTCTTCAAAGAAGTTCTTTGTTTGCAATTATCTTCGGGTGGCCTTTTTGCTTATGCTCATCGTGAATCCAACAAAACAAGATGACCTCATACTTTTAATTAGGAAAAAAAAAAAAAAGACAAAACTAATTTTATCAACTCTTCTATTTGTCTTTTCAAGAACCCAGGAACCATTCTTCCATTTAGCTATAACTTCATTTTATCTTGTTACAGTTTGTCGTGGAAATCAACAACAGTATT
Source organism: Myrmecobius fasciatus (assembly GCA_023553655.1). Lineage (NCBI taxonomy): Eukaryota > Metazoa > Chordata > Mammalia > Dasyuromorphia > Myrmecobiidae > Myrmecobius > Myrmecobius fasciatus. The sequence goes on from JAJPUD010005159.1 coordinate 108,396, forward strand.
AAGATTCAGTTCATCCAGTAATGTCTCCATTCACACATTCCTTGATGATGATTTCATAGCTTTATAGATGGCCTAAAACTGTGATTACAACACTGTGCTATTACAAGAGAAAGGGGTTATATATAACTAAGGATCATTTTGTGTTTTAGTTTCATAGATTGCCATAGCTGGAGAATTCATCACCTAGCAGCCAGTTTACTAGTGATGAGCCTCTTGGTGTTTAGCTAGGCTCATCTAAAAAAAGCAGATTGTTCCCAAGAATACAGTCAAAATCTTTCTAGCACTATAGAAGCCTCCAAAGCTTGTACCCCAATGGTATACAGCCTTTGAGAACCCAGGCTCTATGTAATAAAGAGGTATATACGGCTAATACTTTTGTCCAGTGACAAAAATTTTGGCTTTCACAACTTATAGACATATATTTCATATGTCCATATTTAAATTTAAGAGAGATATGAAACACGAGAACTTTGTGTTGACAATCAAACATGGAAAACTGTGGCATATGTGATTTTAAAAAAGTCTTAAAAACCACCCTTAACTGTAACTTGCACAAGTAATTTTACCTTGATGTGGACAATATATAGAAAAAGCTTCAGAACAGACCATGTCCATTTCCCTTAATGGTAAAAAATCACCACCAGTGAGTAACGCAAGAGAGCTATTTTTACTATATAAATCAAAAGGCAAGTCTAGAGAATACCTGGTAACTTCTGATGGAACAGTTTTTCCATGGTTTGTTTTATTTCAAGTCTTTGTTCTAAGTCTTCATTATTTAAGCCAAACTCCTCTACCACTTTGTCAATGGCAACACCAATAGCTTTTATCTGGGAGGGTGTTGGTGGAGGCAAGGTAGTAAGCAGCTGTTCTTCATGTTTTTCCTTAAGATAAATTGTTAGATTAAGCACTTAGAAAGAACAATTAAACACATACTAATTCATTCTAATACTTCACTGAGGTAAAGCCCAAGAGAAGTTTCTGAAGTTCCCTTTTATATTCCCTCACCCTTAACCCAGCTGTTTGTTTCAGCTTTATTATGTGTGTTATCTGTCTAAGTGATAGGAAGAAGAAATAAAGAGAAAAATTATAGGAAAACCTTAAAGTGGTAACTATAAAATGATATCCTTTATTACTGATATGGTCTATATATACTTATGCAACTGTTTAAATATATATGTCTAGTACCTGACTGATGATTTCATACATAACAAGAAATCATGTTAAAAGGCAGCACCTTCATACTTACTCTGATGGATCCAATATCTTAATAGTGTCGGAATCATCTCTCAAATGATGAGGATAGCAAGGTATAAATGACCTTCCATCCTGTGATTCTTATATATATTGTGCATAAATCTTCCAGAGGATCTATCTAATGTGCTTGAGGTCTATCTCTGATTCAGCTCATATTCTGTGGATACCATTACATTTTTTGTGGCCATCTATTAATCTTAGCTCTAGCTATAAGACTACTCAGTCAACCTGATTCTTTATGCTTTTTACACTTTTACATTTTACAATGATTTGCACACAAATCATTCATCAGTTGTAATATGTTGCTGCCTACTTAGCCCCACATGTCTTTCCATTTTATTTTGGGTCACTTGTAATTATGAAGAACATAATCTGTAGCCATGTGATGTTATGCAAAGATTATTTATAGTGAAAAGATAGATTTATGTGTCAAAAAGAAGCTTGGGATCATTGAAAGTACTGTATTGTTTATTACTTTTGCAGATTATTTTTTCTTTCCTCATTTGAAAATTCTTTATTGTAAGGAATGGCTTTCTAAGAGGGGGATAAAGAGATGGGATTAAAAAAAAGAAAATATAAATGATATGAAAACAAGATGCATCAATAACATTATTATATAACTCAAAAAAGTACTATATAATTTTTGAAATGGAATCCTGTCAATCCCTTTCAATTGTAGGTTTAACTCACTGTTTATCTAAATTATGTGCCAAAGATATATGGACCGACAGATGAGCTCAACAGACTGCTCATCCTATTATATGTCTGGATAATAAATATTGCTCATCTAATTTAGGGAAAGGTTGGATGCAAGTTAATAGGCTTATCTCACTTGAGAAATTCTAGATCTCCACAGAAGGATTCTTGTAGAATTCACTTGCAATTAGCAGTAATCCCCAAATAGGAGCATTTAGTTTCAAATTACTCTCAGCTACCTTTATAGGAAAATGGGCAAGAGGGGACTTAAGATAAAGAATGAAAAATAATTCTAAAGGGAATGGAGAGTTTTGGTAATGTGATTTTGAATTGAGGGAAATCTTGTGATGATCTTTTACTCCTTCAGCTCAATTCTTCCTCCTTTAACAAAGGAGGAAGAATTGAGCTGAAGGAATAAAAGGACCTAAAGGGAAGAACTCAAAAAGACCCCGGGATAGAAAGAGATTTGAGTAAGAATTAGCAGAAAGTTGATAAAAAGGTAAATTGGTGAAACAGGTAAGTGGCAAGGATGATAAATTGGTAAGATATAAGAAAAAAAAGTTACGTATGAATGTCAAGGGGGCAATCAAGGTGATAAGAAAAGTGACAAATGTAGAGCTAAGGGTCCTCATAAACAAAACTTTTGGTTGCCACAGAAGTTCTCCAGGATAGCAGATAATCAGAATGACAAAGAGTAGCATTTCTTATAATAACTATATGGCTAGATAAGGATCTGTCCTAGAAGACAAAGGAAAGAATACCTTTTTACATTCCAAGCCATTGAGAAAAAATGCTCTTAAAAATTAACCCCTCACAAAACTGAAGTATAGTTTCAATGTGAAAACAAAAAGAAATAGGAAGATATGGAGAAAAATTCTGACATGAGCTAGAAAAACTGAAGAGTTAGAAAAGACATAATCTAGAAAGCAACAGCTTTCTGTTAGGGCTATAATGAACTAAATAGGGAGTAAATAGGTACTTATAGTTCTAGGAATGATGATATGTGAACACAGATACTGCCAGGTGTGAGATTATCTAGTAAAAGTTCAAGGAAAAAGATATGAGAGGAGGAGGTTAGTAATCACCGGCTGATAGGTAGCAAGGCAATTATTTGTCAGCTTAACTATAATAGAGATGTCAAATGTTTTCTTAAGGCATTTATTTAGAACATAAAAAGACTTGTAAAACTAGATGACAATTAACAACTTATGCTGAATTACATAGGAACAAATAATAGTGCCAAAATGAATCTAGAAAGCATTGCTAAAAATTATTTAGCCATTAGCAAGAAAACTAAAATCCTTATGGGTAGAGACGGTGTTTTCATCACCACTAGTAATTTCAGGCCAGAACTTCTGTAAGAGATCAAAATACAGAAATGACTTCCTCCTGGAGAATGGTAAACTGTATCTTACAAAGAAATAATAAAAACTTATACTCCTGGAGTTTTATAACCCTATTCTGTTGCTATTAGAAACAGAAAAAAAGGGGAAGAAATCTGCTTATGTACAGCTATAGAGTACAACTACAACATTGTAAGGAGATAAGAAATTCACAAGAGACAAAATTCAAGGAAGACAGGAATAAAACCCATAGTCCCAAGTAGTCTATGTAGAGATGTGCAGCATATATCTATGAATGTGCCTCTGTGTGTGAAGTAAACAAAATTAGAGAGCCAAAGGCAAGAAAACAAATGAGACTCAATAGATATCACTGAGAATTGATAAAATGAAATCTGTTGACTAGAGTTTGGTATGAATGGGCATAATTTATTTAAAAGGGACAGGATAAAAAAATGAGGGGACATATGTTGAAGTATAACATGGAAGCTTGGTAAAGAACATCTAGATGAAAACCAATTAAAGGAGAAACGTAAATAATATCAGGAAATATTATATTTTTGCTGGACAGAAGGAGAAAACAAATGAATTTGGAAAAAAAGATTATCTGAGCATGATATAACAGACAACTTCAATTATATATTTATTTAATAGAGTTTCCTCTCTGCCAAAAGTAGAACAGCTAATTTTTTTTTTTTTTTTTTTGCTTTTTGCTAAGGCAATTGAGGTTAAGTGACTTGCCCAGGATCACACAGCTAGGGAATGTGAAGTGTCTGAGACCACATTTGAACTCAGGTCCTCCTGACTTCAGGGCTGGTGCTCTATCTACACTATGCCACCTAGCTGCCCCACAGCAATACATTTTCAAAGAATTTTAAATCTTTTGAATGGAGAATCCAATCTTATAACTGATTCTTCTCATAAACAAGTAGGAATTGACTACTAGGGGTGAAATGATGGAAAATTTATGAAGTGACTACTCTATATTAGAATCTGTGATAAGAGAAGAAAACGGAAGTTGAGTATAGTATGATATGTACCCCAGATTCCTAGAGAGATTTTAAAGAAAGGACATCAATGCATATGCTCTTGGAAGCAAGAGCAGTAACAGAGGATGAATAAAAAGTGTCCTATGACAACAGTATCAGGAATGGTAAAACAGAATAAGCTGAGGCTTAAGACCTTTAGGTTTTAAGCTATATTGAGGAGGAAAAAGGTGATTAGAAAGAGTAGGAAAAAAAAATGGTAGAGTTGATCCCTAGAGAGTGAGATAGTAAAAATCCCAAATAGATACACAATAAATTTAAGTCCCCAGGCCCAGATGTTATTGAAATGGCAGATGTGATGACTAGCAGCTATTGATTGTAATTTGTACAAGATCATGGAAAATAGGAAAGCAGGAGTGGTGAAGGGCAAATGTTCTCATTTTTGAAAATGGGAACAGAATTTGTAAACTCTACCTTGATTTCGAATGCTGGCAAAAAATGCTGAAGTATTACTAAAGGCACAGTTGGTGAACATCCAAAAAAAGGAGGCAGTAATTACAAAGAGCCAGCGATAATTTGTCAAGGACAGGTTATACCAGACTAACCTTATTTATTTTTGACAGTATTATTAGACTGACAGGATACAATTTAACTTAAGTCAATCAATCAAAAAGCACTTATCAAACACTATATGCTGAGCACTATGCAATGTACTGAGGATAGAAAAACAAAAAGAATGTCTCTCATAATATTCTAAGAGAAAAGATGTGGACTAGATGATAGTAAAATTTTCTGTAGAATGTTAGGGATTTGTGAGGGCATAGCTAAACCTGATGGATTAGTCAAATTTGATGAGTCTCTTGACAGGCCAGAATGTTGAACCAAATTTAGTAAGATGAAGTTCAATGAGGAATATGTAAACATATCAAGGTTAATATATACATGTAAGTATGTATGTGTGTATTCATATACATATATAGATGTGTACACAAACACCATATATATTCACAAGTACAAGCTAGAAAAGGTACAGACTTACTTAAATTTGCATTATGCATATTCAACTTTACATAAGTCCACATTCCCCCCAAAATACACACTAACTTTACTATACAGTACTATGCTCTCTCTCTGCACGGCCCTTCACAGCCTCCCATCCCCTCACCCCTCCCTCCCAAAAAAGTGTTAAAAATCCTTAAAAAAAGCCAAACACCTCCAAGTGAAAGCAGAAGGAGACTGCTACTACTGGACGGGGTTTGGCTTCAGACTTTCTGGGTGCAGAGGGGAGACTTCTGCCCTGCTCAACCAACTTGCCTGTGTGTTTGGCCTGCAAATCTGTACCTGATTCCCCTGCATGTTCCTCTTTTTTCTATATATATATATCTCTCTCTCTCTATATATATATCTATCTTTGAACATTATATAGCCCCTCCCTCTCTGCCTTACTGGCCCGTGACACTCATCCTGTCTTTGTCTTTCCCTTCCTTCCCCAGGTCCACTGGCAGATTCACATTACCTAATAACTGCTTTAAATATCAGTGGAACAGTCCACTTAAATAAAGAATAGTCTAGGCAAGAGTTCATGTGAAAAATATATGAAAGTTTTAGTTGATAGAATCTTAGGCTACATATCATGGGACTAAAAAAGTACTAGCCTAGGGAAGTAGCAGACCCACTGCACTTTGCTCTGGTTAGATCATAACTAAAGCAAATGAGAAATCTGGAAGCTTTCAGAGAATAGTAACTTGGATAATGGTGACTATTTAATCCAACCTTTTATATTACACAAGAGGAAAATGAGAAACCGACAGAGAAATGATTTAACCAAGGACATGGGAGGATTCATATTGAGGTAATTAGCTCTAAATCTAGGTCTTCCTGACCATATCAGCTGCAAGGTCTTAATATTGTGCCATATGAAGACTAACACAGCAGCCACCTTCAAATATCAGGACTGTCATGTGAAAGGACTATACAAGCTGTTTGGCTCAAAAATCAGAATAAGGAGCAGTGAAATATAAGCTTTTAAGACACAAATTTAGGCTTGAAATAATGAAAAGAATTGGAGCCATCTACAAATGAATGAGCTGCCTTGGGACAGAGGACTCTCATCTTGAATCAAAATCTAGATAACCCTCCCTTAAGGAGATTCTTCTTCAGGTTTAGACTAGATTAGAGGCTCTACAGAGGCTCCTTCCAACTCAGAATCTGATGATCTATGCTATGTCTTCTAAACAGAATTCCTATTACATAAGACACTGGGACAATATTTTTGGTGAGTATATGCTCATGAAAATGACCATCAGAGGTTAACTTAGGAATGCCATCTTTGTGGCATACATCAAAGAACTGTGAAATATTTATACCTGGAAGATAGTCAGCTTGTTGGAAGATAGTTCTAAACCATACTGAGTCTCATTTTCTCCATCTCTATATAGTATGGTTGTCTGTAAAGCATGGTCTATGAATCTTGTCTCCTACTTTTTATTTTCATCAACAATAATTTCTGTATGTGTAAAGTCTATTCTTATCAAAATTTTACAGAAATGAGGATAGGCATATGGGTTGGTATTTATTGATGTCTTCTTGGCTACTTTTATTGATAATAAGGCCACCTAATGCCATCTTTAACTTTTTGGAAGCATCTTTTTGGAGATATTAGAAACGGATCTGGCTTTAAAACTCTTATGTCATCTGTATTTCCTCTGAATGTATTTAGTCTGAACAGATGCTTTTCTTCATTTTTTGAGTGCCATTTCTATTTCCTCCTCAGCTATTAATAGGCCAAATGTGTTGGTTCTTCTCTATTAATATAAAATGCTGGTAGATTTTTTTTTTATTGCACTTATTTGTTGTTTTTGTCTATAAATGTTCTTGGGATAATCCTATTTAGTTGGGTTTTATGATAAATCTTCTGCAAAATTGTTTCTTCCTACATTTTTCATTGTTTTCTGAAGCAAAACTACTCACAATCTTTCCATATTCACCTCCACAATTTTTAGCAAATGAGTTAATATTCTAAACTGATGATGTGCTTGGCAATCATCTCTCCACTGAGCAAAGATTTTTAAAGTGTTTCCTAGCTGAAAGAATATTTAAATTCTTCTGGCCTCCTTGTTGTGGTAATCTGAATACTGGTAAAAATCTCTTAAGAAATAGCGATAATCAAAATTAATACCTTTTTTATTATTATTACCCATTTTTCATAGCTTATTCAAATATGTTAGGTAGGAGCTACTGCAATTACATGTACTGTTTTCTTTATCTTCTAATTTACTAATTTTTATTTTTGTTATAATAACAATAATTGCATTTACATAGTACTTTGAAATTCATAAAACACTTTTCTCACAACAACCCTGTGAGCTAGGGTGATAGGATTATCTCCATTTTATAGACAGATAAACTAAAGTTCTGAGTGATTGAATTACTTGCCCATGAACACAGCTAGCAAGTATCTGAGGCAGGATTTGAATGCAGGTTTCCTCATTCAAGTTCAACACTACACCACACTACCTCCATGAAGTCAATGATCTGAACATCACGCTGATATAATGCTGAAAGGAGTCCCATTTTAGTAACCAGACATTTCTTTTGTATTAAGACATAATAAATTTCATTAAAAAAAAAAAGATTTAGTGCTTGCCCTGCCCAATGCCTTCTGGTGCTTTCTGAAACAAGTATTGGTGATACATACGTGAGGCTTCTGAGTAATTTATATGCCTCTGGTCTCTTTAATTTCTTAATCCTGAACCATATTTTCCAACACATTTTTTGGCTGTTTTCCCTGTGCCCACCTTCATACTGAAGTCACTGAGTATCAAGGTATATGTTCACTTGGTTTTGAGGAACTTGTGAAGTTCTTCGTACTTTCTCTTCTGCAAGAAATGTTAGCACATATGCTACAATTATTGTCATGGCAGTCCCCTTTGTCTACGGTTATCAGGAGATTTAGCCAAGATGTGATGATCAGGTATTTCATGAAATGACATTTTTTTTGTTGCCCTCTGAACAAAACAGAACAAAAAAGTTGCCCTGTCAACTCCTTTACTCACTTCTACAAAGAAAACCTAAGTCTAAGCCATTCTTCTAATTAATTTCAATAGAGATGTGGTTCAGTTGCTCTAATATCATATCAACTACCTGAATTACTGGACAAAGATATTAGACTTATGAGTAGAAATAAGTAAACAGTCTATAGATGGCCTATACAGATGCTTTCTTTCCTGCTATTTTGCTACCACTGAATACTAGCAGAAGGGAGTTTCACAGGCCTGGGGGCCAATGTTTATCTAATTCATGTCAGGCATAGAATAGTGGATAGAGAACTAGCCTTGAAGTCAATAAGACCTGGGTTCAAGTTCTGTCTTTGACACATACTGGCTGTGTGACTTTGGGCAAGTCCATTACCCTTTTAGTGCTCTATGCAACTTTCTAAGACTACAAGTTGCAGAGAAGGTGCCCATCTGTATTGTTAGAGGGAGTTTCCTCATCTAGGGGAGTTCCCTATATCAATTAAATCATAAGTTCAGTCTCTATCACTAGCCTATGTGTTAGTATCCTAACTGAAGATTTTATCACTGAGTGACCAGTGCTCAGGTGACGAATTTCTTCATACTTAATTAGGTTGTGGTCACTAGGCAGTAGGCATAGTCTCTCACCATGGACCTAACAAAGGTTTCAAATTGGGGTACTAATGTAGAGAAAGATATGAATATAAAAATGACAACTGATAAATTGTAAATTTTTATGCATATCAAATAATGTTACATATTAACTTACCTTTATGCTTTTCTTGTGCCTCTTCTCTTTGATGTGCTTATGAGCAGATGCAATGGAATCAACCAAGACATCACAGAGTTTGCACATGTATTTTGCTGTGGGGTAGTTTCGTGAACGCTGAAATTTAAAAAAATATAAATATTCCTACTCATAAATTGGCCCCAAAGTTAGTCCCTATGTATTTTCTGAAGTGTAGCATAGTAAATTAACTTTATTTATCATTACAAATCACTAGTTTTATATCTCTGAATATAATCCTAGAAATTTTGTAAAAACAATTGCATTTACATGAAATATATAATCGTGTCATTTAATTCTATTGAATGTGGTCTAATATGTAGTTTGACCCCTAATAATAAAAAAGTAACATTTAAATAGTTCCAACATCAAAAATATTGCCTCTAGTTAGTGAAATTGAGAAAACATTACCTTTCTTAGTCTGTCAATGCAATCTCTCTTTAATCGTTCTTCAGCCTGTCTTAAGCCCAGTAATTCTTTTACTGACAGCACTGACTCATCTATAACAGGTCCATCCATGTCTTCTTCTTGATCATGTTCTTCTTTTCTAGTTCTCCTCGATTTTCTGGGTTTCTTTGGCTTCTTGTTTTCTTAAGTTAAAATGAATTTCATTAGCAGTATTCCACTTAAAAACTGTTAGGTGTGTCTAACTATTCATTTTAGCTGAAAAAACTGGACTGTTAAACTGACCAATAGCAAAGATCATGGCTTTCCTGTGGTCAGTTTACTTGAACGTTTAAGTACCTCATTCTGGATAATTCAATCCTTCATAAGACATATAAAGGATTTCTTCCTAAAATATTAATTTCATTGATTTCTAAATTTCTCCATCCCTAACTGAATAAGCCATTCCTTAATAACAAAGAAAGTGAGGGGAAAAAACAAAAAACCAAACCCAAACAGTTCAGACAAAATAATTAACACAACTCAATCTAATAGGAATATTCAATATACTCCACATCCATAATCTTCCATCTTTGCAAAGAAAAGGAGATGTACTTTCTGATCTCTTCTGCAGGGCCAAGTTTCTTGGAAACTATAATTACATGGCGTCCAGCTTTTTGTTTTTATTCCTCATGAATTTTTATGACATGTTTAGAAAATGAAAAGCCTTAAGTAAGAAAATCTACTTTAGTCATTACTTTTTATTTTTTCCTTATAGTTTAATGGACAAGAAACTAAACAGCAAAGATTATGAAAGCAAGTCTGTATGTACTATTTAGATAAAAGTCAACTTCTCAATTATAAGCTCTTTTGGAGGAAAGGAACTACATCATTTAAAATATTTGTCACATTAGCACCTCACAGTATCCTTTACATGAGAGGTGTTTTAAACATTTAAAAAAAATTAAATTCAGAAAAGTTTTCATTTTTACTCAACTGAATAAAAAATTAAACAGATAAAAGACCCCTCAAATCACAGACTCATGAATAAAACATACTACCAAAGGAAACCCAATAATGGACTATCAAATCTTTCAGCAAAAGGCAATTTATGAAATACCCCAAAATCCTGAGGCTAAAAAGTCAAAATTTTTACTAATACTTAACAGCATTAAACAATTTCCTATTTTCTTCACACTTTTACTTTTCCCTATCCATCATTATCTGTTTAGTTTACATATTTTAAGTAATGTGAGAAAGGAGTTTATATTATCAAAGTAAAATTTCGTTGCAAAAATAAATTTATTTTTTTATAAACTGTTAGGTTCTCATTGTTCCTCTTACAAAATGTAAATATGCTGTCTTTGAGACCAAAATAAGGACTTTGGGGTTAAACTTTGAAAAATTATTTGACTGTATGTAGCTCTGGATGGATTTCTGCAGTTTTGAAAATGATGCTACTTGAATGGCATTTGAATCTCAAATTTAAGTTCTGATTCAAATGGTTCAAAAAGTAGTTTAAAAATATTCTTTGGAAATGTAAACAGTAAAAAAATACAATATTTCTAAATGAAGTAAGTGGCGTAATTCAGCACATACAGTCCTACTATATGTGCAGGACTAGCAATGAGTCAGTCACTTAAAAGAAAAATTTTGTGGTGACTGGGGATCCTGTATCTTTTTCACTCCAAACAAAAATAAGCAAAGAAAAAAAAATATTGACAAGAGCTGTAAATACTAAGCACCACTCTGCTTATGTCACCATATAATAAACATAAATTAAGTTTTCTGGGAAACTTCTAAAAATACTATCCCTGGCTGTTAGGAGAAAAAAGTAAAAAAAGTAACAGTTGATGAATGTTCAATTCAATAGTACAAAGGGAAGGTCCCCAACAAAAAACTTTAAAGAACAGTGTTATAAAGAAATGAAACAGTTTTAGGGAAAGAATTGAAGTGAGAAAAAAAAATTTTATTTTAGAAAATGAAACCACTTATTTATACTGGAATCAGGAAGATCTAGGTTTAAATGCAGCCTCAAGTCACTTATTAGTTGTATAAACCTGAGCAAGTCATAGTTTATGTTATCAAAATAAAATTTTGTTGCAAAAATAAATTTATTTTTTCATGAACTGTTAGGTTCTTTGTTCTGCCTCAATTTCTTCAACTGTAAAATAGGGATAACAGCATCAACCTCCCAACAAGATTACTGTGATGATTAGAAGGGATAATAATGGTAAAGCACTTGTTTCCTTCTTTTCTTTTCTTTTTTAAGTAGCAATTATCTTTTTTTTTTTTCCTGAGGCAATTGGGGTTAAATGACTTGCCCAGGGTCACACAGCTGTTACGTGTCTGAGACCAGATTTGAACTCAGGTCCTCCTGACTTCAGGGCTGGTGCTCTATCCACTGCGCCACCTAGCTGCCCCAAGTAGCACTTATCTTAAGAAGCTTCCTTTAGTGAGATCAGCAAGACATCTCTGCAATATTTCTAGATAAAAAGTTGCTATTATGTACTTTCAAGTGGTTTTCCAACTTCATAAAATCAAACTAAATTATCTCAACAATAGGAAGCAAAGAGTTGAAGCTATGATGACACAGGGCTTTATGAAGAACTTTAAAAGCAACCCTTTTATATTTTGGTGAATAATTATAAGTGAATATACTGCCTTAATGAAAATTTCTGTACAACCCAACAATTATCATTAATCGTATATTAAGCTAAATTACACTTCTTTCATTTCTCCTAAAATTAAAAACAAAAAACAAAAAACAAAAAACAATTTGGTTAAGAATTAAAGACAATGCTGAAATTTTCTGGTAAATATTCCAAAGGAACTTGTATTAGTACAGTCAAATGTTTTAAAATTATGTCAAAATGTATTATTCTGAAAGTGGCTATCTCAGACCAAATTTGCAACATACAATAGTATCAAAAACTTCTCAAAACGTATCATCAAAAATGATTTTTAATTTAGTTATTTGCTATTTGAGCCACTTTTTAATAATGTATTCTTTCCTCAATGATTATGTGTGAATTATATTTTCTTCATCATAGAGGGATTTTTTTAACTTGAGGCTAAGCAATAATAAAGACATATTAATGCAGTTTCTATGATTATCTATAATATCCAATAAAAGGAATTTGCTGGGGTGGGGAGGAGTTAACAACATAATAAAATTTATCCACTAGATTTGCTTCTTTGAGCTTTATCAGGTAGAAAGAGATGGCAGAAGTCGGAGAATCAGTGAATTTTCACATGGAACTAAGTTTCTTTATACCTATTTTGTCCCTATCTTCTTCAAGTCATTTGGATTACCAGCATATTAATACTATTAACTTCTGTAACTCGATCAATATATCCAATTACGCTTATGTCTGGACAACAGTAGTTTCTTTAACACTGACTTCAACCACATTGTCTACATACAGTGGAAGAAACTTGATGACTGCTGATACTTAGCCAGAATTCAGTTCCCATGAGGGGAGACACTGAAAGCACAATGATAAAAAGTAGTCAGAAAATCTTTGCCTATTTAAGAACAACTCAAAAACTACAAATCTAGAATGCAGAGTGAATAGGAGTCTCATAGTTGGGAAGTTTCATTAAGCTTCCCCTCAACATTTTATTCTTAAAATGTAAGCAGTCCTGCCCAGGGCTAGACTGTGTATGAGCTTAATAAGGACATAAAGACAGGAAAAATAATTGGTAACAGACTCACATGTTACAGAAGAAATTATTACTGTGTGCTTTCCACACACATAAGTTTGCTAAAAGAAATCACACACCTCATCTAAAAATGTTCTTTCTATATGGAAAAAATCTGTTTTATCTATCTTAACCGGATTTACCTCTTTCTCTCTTATAAGTATATATCTTTAAGACACTAATTAATTTGGTATAGAGACAGGCCCTCTAATTTCACTGGCATACAAAGTTTCTACTATCTCTGCCAAGTCAGGGCAGTACTTCTTTCAAAAATTACTGAGCATAGGGGCAGCTAGGTGGCGCAGCAGATAGAGCACCAGCCCTGAAGTCAGGAAGACCTGAGTTCAAATCTGGTCTCAGGCACTTAACATTCCCTAGCTGTGTGAGCCTGGGCAAGTCACTTAACCTCAACTGCCTCAGCAAAAAGCAAAAAAAAAAAAAAATTTACTGAGCATTGACAAGTTTAGTGACTTGCCCAAGGTCACACAGCCAGGACATTAGAAATGTAACTTGAACACAGGATCTTCTTAAATTGAGAGAATATATTTGAGGGGATTTATGTTAAGCAATTATCATAGAGCTAGCATTCAATTCTTACACAAACCTGAGTATTTGGTAGATTTTATTTAGACAAAAAACTGAAAAAAAAAAAATGGAAAATTAACAGAGAGATATAGCAAATCCCATATTTTCATAAAGCTTTACATAGGAAAAATGCTTTTTTAAAAAAACTTGGTTTTTAATACATGATTATTATACAATCAGAGCCTAAACTGCTTAAAGGTCTATGGTATAGAATCATCTCACAGGGTTCTATTTTTAACAATATTTTGATAATTAAGTGAACAAATTTATTCTATTCAATAGTTTTCAACTTTCTCAGGTAGCAGAATTTTTTCTGTATTAGAAGAAGCAGATTTTTAACAGGGGAGTTCTACCTCAACATTGATGAATTTACAGGACCAGGACAAATCCTCTTCCAAAACAGTTAAAATTATAGAGGTAAATAAAAGAGTTGTTCAGTCAGAATATTCTTCTCTAGCAATGTCTTTAAATATTATTCTTAAATTTGTAAGTTGCTTAAGAACAGACTCTACAAATATGAATGGCAACTTGTGTTACTCAACTGTAACTTTTAAAAAGTTCTCTTTTTCTTTCTTAAAGCTTGTTTCTTTCTTAAAGCTCCAACTATAGAATTCTAATAAACTTTGATGGTCCTTTCTTTTCTGCACAAAGTATCACCCACAACTTTTGCCTGAAGGTGAAAGTAACAGAAATGTTAAATTTTTTTTAAACATGGCAAGATGAAAAGTCCCCTACTTTAAAAAACAAAATAATTTCAACTTTCTCAATGTGTATACACACACACACACACACACACGTTAAATTAACCAATGGACTTTAGTCTGCTCTCTGACTTCAGACATGCTATTTAATTAGACTTTGGTTTCTTCATTTGTACAGCAAGTATTTAAATTAACTCAAGTAACTATGTATATTTTTTCTGATGTTCCCATTAAAAAAAAAGGAAACCAAAACTTATAATAATACAATTTTCTATGGTGCAACAGACATTCTGATATTTCTTATGCCAATATTTTCTTATGCAATATTTTAACATTAACTGATGATAGCCCAACTAATTTCAAGTAGTTAGTAGACTTGTTCTTAATCACTTGTGATTAAGCTTTTTAATTTAATTCAGGGTTTTTCATCTACTATTGATTTATTGGTAAAGACATATCTGTAACTATTGTATATTTGAAAAAAATTATGTTTTAAAATGGCTACTTATAAAAATAGTTAAAACATGTAGGGAAATTACCTATATTTCACTTTTTGAAAAAACATAATTTATGGTTTTTTCTAAAAAACTGATAAAGAATAGGGTTCTTTAATACAGGTTTCAGTGTTTCAAAAAACTAAGCATTCAAAACTTTTATCTGTATTTCTGATTTTCTAAATCAATTTACAGAAACAAAATGATCACCATGATATATTACATTCTAATAGGACTGAGAAATGAGCTATTTACTGAATTCCAATTTTCATGATTGTATTTCTGAAAATAATTCTTTAAGTAAGTGACGACTTTTTGGAAAGCAGAACTGAAATGGGAAAAATGTAATTGCATTGCTGAAAGCAATAAAAATTCATTTAAATAAGAAAATGCTAGATGAAAAGACATTCTTGCCCTGAGGTTTTAACTGCAGAAGTTGGGGTATATTACCAGAGCCTCCTGTCTGCATTTCTGAAATTTCTATGTTTGTTAGGTCTTTCTGAAGTTGCCATCTTACACTTCTGCATCCTCTTCCATCTTGCCACCTATGACCATCATCACTTTCTTGAAATGGGTCTTTTCTGGGTCGGTTTATAACAGGAATCCTAGAGCCAGTTTTGAAATCTAACCAGTTGTCTGTTTCTTTCAATTCATCGGTAAGCCATCTCCTAATATTATCTTTGTGGCTGTCATTTATTCTTCCTCCTTGACCATGACCCATGTTTTTAGGTGCATTTGGGTTGCTTGAAATAGCATGTGGTCCTTTCCTGGGGCTGTTCCCATAGTTCCCTGGTGTTCCTTTTTTGGAGGGAAGGTCTTTTTCTGTTTTACTGCTATGTCCATTACCAGAATCATCCATTATTAAACAGTCTGGTTGTGGTGAAGCCCTCTTGAAATCATCATCTATAATTCCACGTTCTTTATTTCGCTTGAAAAAACAAGGTTTTGCTGCATCTCCCATCGCCTATGCTCTTCAGTTTTCTTTGTAAGTACCTGAAAAAAAATTTTTTTTAGTTTATTTTAACTATTAGTATAATATTATACTACCTTAAAAAACTTAATGTATTTACTACACAAGTACCAGAAAGTTTTACCAAAAAAATTCTCTCTGTTTAATAAAATCAGAAACATGACATCATTTCCATAGCTATAAATAAAAAGTAAGGCTTGGGTATTATTTATCATTTTTATAATACTGTTTGTAAAAACTGAATAAAACATTTAGAATCATGAGAACTTGGTGCCTCAGAAATCAATTTTTCCTAATAACTATATGAATAATAGTATTTCAAGATTGTGAGGAAATAAGGCTTTTAGTAAAATAAGTTGCATCTTTATAAAATTTGTATCACAGCATTCAAAATTTTTTCTGCATTTTTGACTTTCTAAATGAATTTACAGAAACAAAAACGCTCTCCATAATATTAATAATAATAATAATCAATATTTGAATCAGTTATGTTGCAAATAGATTATTTTAACCAGAGAATATTATTCTTACCACTACAGTATACTATACCTGCTGTCAAAGAGAATTACATTTAAAAGTGATATCATTTACATTATAAAAAAGCGTTCTCTTATAAAGACTGCTTGATATTTAGTTTAAATTAACTTTAACTCTGACAGTATATAAATGGTGAAGGGCTCTGAAAACTATTTGTCCTGCCTCCCCCTCCTCACACCAGAAGAAATGGAACAATGATTTCTAATCATATTTATTGCCTTCCTAAGGGTTGCCCACACTATTTGGAATGCACTCTTCTAGTTTAATCTGTTCCTTATCACCTCTGACAGTAATTTAGGGAGCAGAATAACGTATGGTAGAGAGCCAGATGAGGTATCTAGATGGCATGAGTTCAGGCCCTTCCCATACTTGTTTCTTAGCAAACCTAAAAAAGTTTGTACTTATAAATATTCCAGTGATTAGAAATGCTTACTTCCTAAGTCAAAAGACAGTAGGACTGGGGTGGGGAGAGAAGGAGATACATTCAATTATTTTACTGTTCTCAAGGATTTAGAACTCTGTTGATTGATACCAGGTATTTAGAATCATGAATTAGTTATAAGTTGTTTTTTTTTTTTTAAAGTAAAATGCAGGTAATTTTCCTACATGTTTTAACTATTTCTATAAATAGCCATTTAAATCATAATTAAGAGGTTTACTTTGCAAAATTATGGAAACCATCAACAAATATGAACATTATCACACATAAAAAATTTCAAAAAAATAGAATTATATCTAAAACACTGAATATTACTTAGTTTTTTAAATATACATTAAAATTTAATGTGGTAGTATAAATGCACTGACTATTTCTGACTTTCTCTTATTTTTTTTTAATATTTCACTAATGCTTTTTTTTACTGTTTTTTGAATCATCATCAAATAAAACCCCTCCCTTGCAGCAGACACCCGTAGTTAAGCAAAATTAACTTGGGTTCTACTGGTTACGTCTGGGAAAAGATAAGTATTATTCTACATCTAACTAACACTTCCCAACCAAGAGGTGGGAGGCAAATCTCATCTACAATAGGACCTTTAATCCTAGAGTCCAAAAATTAGTTTTCCAAAAATATTTGGATAACAGTATTTAATATAATTTTCTTTGTAATCCTATTGTATACTTTGCATTTAAAAACACTTCTTGGAATGGGTTAATAAAGCTACACTAAAATGCAACCTCTCCACTTCAAACACTACACCTCTTTTGGACTCAATATTGGTCATTTCATTTTTTTTTTTAGAGTTAAGTTTTTCAAAGCTGTTTTTATTTACAATATTGTGATCGTTGTGTGTGTATATATATATATATATATATATAAATATATAGCTCTGGCTCTACTCACGTCACTGTGCTTGAGTTCACAGAAGTCTTCTCAGGATTCTCTAAATTAGTCCCTTTCACCATTTCTTATGGCACAATGAATATCTCTTACATTCACAATACCATAACTCACTCATCCATTTCCTAACCGAAGGATATCCTATTTTGTTTCCAGTTTTTTTACAACAATAAAAAGTGCTAGACTTCAGTACCTACAGATCCTTTAGCAGTCTTGGATCTCTGAAAGATAGCTTTCTTAGGAATGGTAACAGAGTCAAGGTAGCAATTTGGTGACTTTTTGTCAAACCTCTCGTTTTACACAGGAGGAAACCAAAGTTCAGAAAAGTTAAAGAACTACTTCAAGGTCTCACATAAAGTAAAGTAGCAAAGCCTAAATCTGAACCCAGATGCACCTGACTTGAAATGCAGCGCTCCTGTACTACGAACACTAGTCTCCCTTAGATCCTAGTCTACCTCCCTCTGCAATACTGAAAACGAGGATAGGAGGGAAAGAAACCTGCCCGTGCTGCCTACACTCCCCACCAGATACTATAAAAAGGCGATAGAATGACCCGGGATCCCCCCACCCCCACCCCTAACACAGGGAAAGAGCCTATTCCTGGATCTTCCACCCCCGTCCCGTTCCGTCCCCTATGAACAAAGAGGAACAGAACAGGCCCAGCCTCGACTTCCCAATCTATGCCCAGGGCGGCCCTGAGAGAGCGCCCCAGCCCAGGAGGCTGTCTAGGGAGGTTGAGGGGGGAGAGCGAGGACTGGGCCAACGGTACGCCCGGCCCATGAGACCCGACCCGGCCCAGCCCCGCCGGTGCTCTCGGGCTTCGCAGCAGCAGCGCAAACAGAACCCGGGAGGCGAAGCCAAGGACCGAGGGTAGGAGGGGGGAGCGGGTGGGGACAGAAGAAAGGACAGACTTCTCGCCCCCCCACTACCATCCCCCTCAGCTACACACTCACCGCCTCCGTCGCGAACCCCCACCTCTTCCGGCCTCGTTCCCTGCTCGGTCTTGTTTTCTTTTGGCCCCACTTCCGGCGCTCAGCTCCGCTTCATTGTGCGCAATTGGGAGCTGTGGGTGTCACAGATCGGGACGTCCGCCTCACTCCCGGGAAACACGCGCTGAGCAAACCGAGGGCCCAGCGATTTTCCTAAACTCCAGTCGGGCTCCCTCAGAGTCTCCGCCCCCTTTCTCCAAGTTCTGCACCTTCCTTACCCTCAGCTGAGACTTGCTGTGCTACCACTCCGGTGGGAATTTCTCTCCGGCCTGGAGTTAAGTAGGAAAGTGTTTGAGACTCCCACCCCACCCCTACCTAGTGTTGGGTCTGACTTAAAGATCCGGTCTGGGTCTTCTATTATTTCATCCTGGGGTGGGGAGCTGCGTGCCAGAAGTGTTGAAGGTCGTCGTCACAATCTCTCCATTCTCTTTTT
Organism: Myrmecobius fasciatus; assembly: GCA_023553655.1. Classification (NCBI taxonomy): domain Eukaryota; kingdom Metazoa; phylum Chordata; class Mammalia; order Dasyuromorphia; family Myrmecobiidae; genus Myrmecobius; species Myrmecobius fasciatus. The sequence goes on from JAJPUD010005159.1 coordinate 127,610, forward strand.
GCATTAGTCTCTGGCTCTCAGTCTAACCAGCCTAAACGCTTGGTGATAGTGGGGGTCCCAAGAATGTTCTACCTTCTCTTTCCCCCACCCCCACTCTGCTCTAAGTCGGCGGAAGATCTTGAGCTTTCGAAGGGCGGAGTGGGTGGGTAACTCCTCCACTAGAAATAACTTCAACTCTATACCATCATTCCTAAAATTGCAGTTGCATCTATCAATTGAATCTTACGTTCTATTTCCTGTATACATGTTAGATGCAGGAAAGTGTTGTATCTTATTTCCTTCCTTCCTTCCCTTCCCCCTCCCCCTCTGTAGAGGGCGCTTAGCAAACAGCCTGGCCCGTACTGGGTACTTAATAAATGTTTATTGATTGATTATATAATTATACAATCTCTTACTGGTTAATCTATAACTTAATGGTCCTTCAACCCAGAGAATTGCCCAGAGCAAAAAAGTCTCAATTCAATTCAATTACCTTTCCTTAAATACCTACTACAGAAAAGTTCTGTAGGGGTAAAAAAAAAAAAAAAAATTAAGCAGTTTTTGTTCTCTAGGAGTTTTCATTCTATGGGATGGGTGTAGCAGGAGCTATATATACACAGATAAGTAAATACAAGAATACGTACAAAGTAACTCAGTTTACTTGGGAGAGGACTGGAGTGGAAGTGAGTTTAAGGATCAGATGGTCTTCAAGTAGGAGGTGTAGAATCTTGAATGAAGCCATAGATTCTAAGAGTTGGACGTGAAGAACGCCTTCATTACAGGTAGTGAGGAACATCATTTGAAAAATGAGAGGTGAGAGGCAAGAGTTTTGCATGTGAAGAATAGCGAGAAGGCAAGTTCGGCTGGAGATCTGAGCATGAATAGGTTGAAATGTCAACAAGCATTTATTAATTACTGTGTGGCCAGTATAGTGCTAAAGATAGGTTAGATACAAACTCACCTATTTGCTGTTTCCCATAAATATTTCAAATGTTCAAATATTCAAATCCTCCCAAGGTGCAGAAACGACCCAAATACTCTCCTCTTGTCTGGCTTAAGGCTTAGCTCAAGTGCCAAAAGCTTCTAGACAACTTTCCAATTCTCTTGGCTGTTAGTGTAGTAGTTGTCAGTTACTTTGTAATTTTTGGGATGCATGTGTGTTGTTTTATTACTTATCTTTGTTGTGTTTCCCTTTTGATAATATGAGCTTCTTTAGGATACGGATTATTTTACTTTATTGTCTCCAGTACCTAGTAGTGTACATTACTGTTTGTTCTTGGGAGATGGAGGTGGGGTAGGACAAAGGGCAATAAACTGTATTTATACTGTTGCCTTACAGAATTTCTTCAGAGTTTAAATTCACAAGACCTTAAAAATAATCAAGCTAACAATCTACTTAACTAACAGACAGTACCCTTTAATAAAGATTTATCAGGGTGTGGCGGGTTATACTTTGGTTTCTTACATTCCATCATAGAAGTTATTATTGCAGCACAGTCACCACACCCAGTTTAGCAATGCTGTTATAAAAAGACTAGATAAAATCTAGTCGGAAAGCTCAGGGTTTGAGGAAGAGATCACCTTTAGTATTAACATTTTAATCTTTTGCATTTTCTAAAAAATTATATATAATATTTCTTAAAGCCTGGTTTCTAATAGGTCAAAGGACTAGTTTTGAAATTCTGATTCTACATAAGAAAGATCCAGTTTTGAAATACAATAGCATTAAGGAAAAAATTGGGCAATGTTACAATTGTTATATTTCTTTTCCTACAGATCATACTTGATAGAATAAAAAAAGAAAAAAAGAATTTTACTGGAGCTTTTTAGCTCTAGTGGAAATTTTAAAAATTCTTCTGAACTTAAATAGCAAATCCATTATTTCCATTTATTAAGTAAAGCTGAAAATTATATACAAACTGAAACTCCATTATAGAATTTGTTTTTAAATATATGATAAATTTAGAATGTAATTTTCAGAGCTATTTTTTGTGTTTCCTTTTGTTCTCCTGTATATTTAAAAAGAATGCTTCAGTGAATTTTCTCTTCCCCTTTTTTCCTTTTCTTGTTTACTTCCCATTTCTCCTACAATTCACATGTTCCTTCCCTATTCTTATTCTCCCTGTAGTTCTCATACCTTTCTCCCCAATTAAAAAAAAAAAAGAAAGAAAAGCAAACCTGGTAGAAATTTTAATATCACATACATGGGAAATTTTGTTGAAAAGAGAATTTTTTTTCATGGATTTTTACCCTGATTAAGAGGCAGAACTCAGGACAGAGAGAATTAAAAGTAGTTTATTTATTAGAATGTAATGGTAGGGGCAGCTAGGTGGCACAGTGGATAGAGCACCAACCCTGAAGTCAAGAGGATCTGAATTCACACACTTAACATTCCCTAGCTGTGTGTCCCTGGGCAAGTCACTTAACCTCAATTGCCTCAGCAAAAAAAAAAGAATAATGTAATGGTAGCAGTTTTGTCTAATCCATGGATATAAGTGATTGACTTTAAAATGGGGCTACCTTTTATTGGTGATTTTCATAATCAGATACCAGCAATTTGTATAAGTCCATATAAGTAATTGGGGCAGCTAGATGATACAATGGATAGAGCACTGAGCAGGAAGTCAGGAAGACTGGAGTTCAAATCTGAACTCAAGATACTTGCTAAACAGGCTTAAATGACTTGCCTATCACCCTAGGCAAGTCATTTAAGCCTGTTCACCTTAGCTGACTCATCTGTAAAATAGGCTGGAGAAGGAAATGTTGAATCACTCTAGTATCCTTGCCAAGAAAATCCCAAATGGGATCACAAAGAGTCTGAAATGACTGAAAAACATAAAATTTATCCTAACTATAGCTCTTTCTTTGTCTCTTTGTATTGTCAGTGCTTAGCACACTACTTGCCATATAACAGGTACTTAATAAATGTTGATTGAATTTGCCTGGTGTGAAGTGAAACCTCTGGGTTTTTATCTGTATTTCTCTTATTAATAATTATTTGGAACATTAATATGGTTTGTAATTTTTCACAATTCATTTGAGAACTGTTTGCTTATATTCTTTGAACACTTTACTGGGGAATGGCTTTTGTGCTTCTCTTTCATTTATTTATTTTTTAATAGCATGAATGTCACAGTCTACATTTTCATATAGAATGTATTGTGTAATATGGCATAAAGTGTTGTTCTAAGCCTAATTTCTCCAGATTACTTTCCAGGTTTCCCAACAGTTGTTTTTAATCAAATGAAGAATTCTTTCAAAAGTAGCTAATGTTTTCTCGTTGATCTAACATTGATTTTCTGAGTCCAACTATTTCTTATTCTCCCTTGTCTAATTGATTCCATTAATCTTTATGCCCTCCTTTTTAAACTGATACTAAATGATTATTATGACTACTACTTTATAATAAAGTTTTGAGGTCTAGAAGTTCATTATTTCCCTCAATATTCTAAAATTTTAAGTTTTCCAAATAAATTTTATTATCAAGTTCAGTAAAGCATCCCTTTGATAATTTAATTAGTATAAGATTAAAAGTTTTGGGGCAGCTAGGTGGCACAGTGGATAGAGCACCAGCCCTGAAGTCAGGAAGACCTGAGTTCAAATCTGGTCTCAGACACATAACATTCCCTAGCTGTGTGACCCTGGGCAAGTCACGTAACCTCAATTGCCTCAGCAAAAAGCAAAAAAAAAAAAAAAAAAAAAAAAGATTAAAAGTATAAATTAACTTTGGTAGTATTGTCATTTTTATTATATTGTCATCGTTTACCCATGAGAATTGCATATTACTCCAGCTATTTGAGTTCTTTATCTTATTGAGGAGTATTTTGTAATTGAATTTATTCAAATATCTTGTGTGCTTTGAGGCAATAAAATATTTATAGTAGCATTTTTGTAATAATAAAGAATTGGAAACACAGTAGATATCCATTGATTCAAGCATAGCTAAACAAATTGTGATACATAAAAGCAATAGAATACTAATATGCTATAAGAAATGAAAAATATGATGAATACACAGAAGCATGGAAAGAATTACATTAACTAATGCACGGTGAAGTAAGCGGAACAACATATTCACTGACTATAAAAGTATAAATGGAAAGAATGACCACAAAATGATAAAAACCCAGCATATTATAAAATTACAAAGCACAAGCATAGCTCCAAGCAAAAGACAGTAGAAGATACTCCATATTACTTCTTTATAGTCGTGGGTGGTTCACAGATGTGATACACTGTATATATTTCAGACTTTTTGTTGTATTGATAACTTTTTTTTCTTCCAAATATTATTTGTTTTATGCATTAGCCCTCTGGAAAGGGGAAGAGAAGGGATAGTGGAGGTAAATATTAGTGATGCAAAATATGAAAGTTATCAAATAAACTTTTTTTAAAAAGGAAATTTTAATGTAATTATAAGGAAATTTAAAATTTAGTTACCACATTATATTTGTTTTTCTTTGAATATATTGGTAGAAGGGATCATTTCAAAAAATCTCTCAGTGATTAGTTCAGTGCTTCTCTTTGCGACTTGAGAAGAGAATTCATGTATCTAGGTGAACCTCATGTCAAAAAGAGGATTATAAATTTCCTAGGCAGTATTTTAGGAATTCTACTAGAATTAGGGTTCTACTAGAGAAGGGAGTTTTCTACTAGAGCTTTGGGGTATATCTTAAGAGTAATATAGGATGAGCAGCATGCTTTCAGTAAAACCTGGAAAGACTTACATGAACTAATACAAAGTGAAGTGAGCAGAATCAAGAGAATATTGAATATAGTAACAGCAATATTGTATGACAATCATCTGTGAATGCCTTAAGTATTCTTAGCAATACAATGATCTAACATATTTCCAAAGGACCCATGAAGAAAAAAGCCATTCATCTTGAGAGAAAGAACAGATAGAAACTGAATGCAAATCAAAACATACTTAAAAAATGTCTTTTTTTGGGGGGGGAAATTGATCTATGTTTTCTTTTGTAACATGACTCATGTGGAAATATGTTTATATGACTGCACATATATAACCTTAAAATTGCTTGCCTTCTTAATGAGGGAGGAGGGAAGGAAGGGTGAAACTTTGGAGTTCAAAATTTTAAAAAAGAATGTTAATTTTTTTACATGTAATTGGAAAAAATAAAAAATTTAAAAGAGTAACATAGGAATTTAGTAAATGATTTTTGAATAAATGAATAAATATTTAACCTAGTATGTTTTTTTTAACATGAAGTTGGCTCCAAAGTTTAGAGGCAAGCACATGATTTATTGCACATACTTCAGCAGTGATGATGCATCTAAAACAGGTAAAACTTGAAACAATGCAATGCTCTCTTTTCTGTGGAGCCTTGGAATTATCAATTACTGACTAAAACAGATTCAATGTTTTTTTTTCCCCTATTAGTCAAATTTCCTGGCATATTTCTCCCATACTCCTAAAAAGAAAGCATGATAATTTTGAAAGAGACTTGGACTTGGGAGGTGGGGTGAGGAAGATTTTAGAAACATAAGATTTGGAGCTGTAAAAGGACTTTAGAGAGAATCTGGTCCAATTTGTTTTTTAATTTAACAGATGAGAATAAGGCTCAGAAGGGTTATATGACTTGTTTATTGTCACATAAATAGTTCAGAAACCGTAGCTTCTGGATCTGTCTGCTACTTACTCTATGACCTTGAACAGTTCAATCCACTTTCAATTTAATAAGTACTTCAATTTGTAAAAAAGGCATAATGTTACTAGTACTATGGACATCATAGATTCATGAAAGTGTTTTACCTGTGCACAAAGAGTTATGTAAGTGTGAATTTTTATTGTTATTTTTTTTAGATATACTATGTCAAAGACAGTTTATTAGGGGAATGCTAATCAATTTGATGTCTCTCCTCCCTAAAATTTTCTCCCTTAAGCATGTCTCTTAGACATGCTCATTGGTATCTTTTTAAGAAGACTGATGAGTAGCAAGCATTATTTGTTGTGGGAATAAACTAGAAGTTTTCCCAGTAATATCAGAGATAAGACAAGAATGCCCATTATTGCCACTACTATTCAATATTGTACTAAAAATGTTAGCTAGAGCAGTATGACAAGAAAAAGAAATCAAAGGAATTAGAATAAGAAATGAGGAAACAAAACTATCACTCTTTACAGATGATATAATAGTATACTGGGAGAATCCTAGAGAATCAAATGAAAAACTAATTGAAATAATTAACAACTTAGGCATAGTTGCAGGTTATAAAATAAATCCATATAAATCATCAACATTTCTATATATTACAAACTAAGAGATGAAAAGAGAAATTCCATTTAAAATAACAGTAATAGGGGCAGCTAGGTGGTGTAGTGGTTAGAGTACCAGCCCTGAAATCAAGAGAACCTGAGTTCAAATTTCGTCTCAGACACTTAACACTTCCTATCTGTGTGACCCTGGGCAAACTACTTAACCCCAATTGCCTCAGGAAAAAAAATAACAGTAGACAAAATAAAATACATGAGATTCTACCTGTCAAGAGAAACCCAGGAACTATATGAACATAACTACAAAATACTTTTCATGCAAATAAAATCAAATCTGAATAATTGGAAAAATATTAATTGTTCATAGACAGGCTGAGCCAATCAAAAATGACCTAAAAATTTAACCTAAATTAATTTACTTAGGGCCATACCAATCAACTATTAAAAATTATTTTATAGAGCTAGAAAAGAGAATAACAAAGTTCATCTGGAATAAAAAGTCAAGAATATCAAAGGAATTAATGAAAAAAAAATGTGAAGGAAGGTTGGCCTAGCAGTTCCATACTTTAAACTGTAGTACAAAGCAGTAATCATCAAAACAGTCTGGACTAGTTAAGAGAGAGTGATGGGTTGGTGGAATAGATTGGATGCTACAGTATGCAGTAGTGTTACATAGTGTTTGGTAAATGCAAAGATCCAAGCTTTTGGATTTGATTTGATAAAAATTTCTAGGAAAACTGGATTGCAGTTTGGAAGAAATTAGGTATAGGTTTATACCATATACCATGGTAAGGTCAAAATTGGTACATGAGTGATTCACTTAGTCATTTTTCAGTCAAGTCCAACTCTTAACCCCTTTTGAGATTTTCTTGGCAAAGATACTGAAATTGTTTATTTCCTTCTCCATCTCATTTTCAGATGAGGATACTGAAGCAAAAGAAGTCAAGTAACATGTTTAGGATCACATAGCAAATAAGTATCTGAGGCCAGATGTGAACCCAGGAATCAGAGTCTCTGTCTTGGCCTAGAACTATCCACTAACTGTCTATTTATCATAAAGGATGATACCATAAGGAAATCAGGGAAGCATGGAATAGTTTACCTGTCAGTCCTGTGCATAATGGAAGGATTTATGATCAAATAAAAGATGAAGTACATCACAAGATATAATATGGATACTTCTGATTATATTAAATTAAAAATGTTTTGCATAAATAAAACCAATGCAGCCAAGATTAGAAGGAAAGCAGAAAATTGGGGAAATTTTTTATAGGAAATTTCTCTGATAAAGGCCTCATTTTCCACCATATATAGAGAAATGAGTCAAAATTTTTGGAATGAGCCCTTCACCAATTGGTAAGTGTCAAAGGATTTGAATGGACAGTTTTCAGGAGAAGAAATCCTATATAGTTATGTGAAAACATGCTCTAAATCACTATTGATTAGAGAAATGTAAATTAAAACAACTCTGAGGTACCACCTCATACCTATAAGATTGGCTAATGTGGCAGAAAGGGTAAATATAAATGTTGAAAGAGATATAGGAAAATTAGGATACTAATGCACTGTTGGTAGAGTTGTGAATGGATCCAATAATTCTGAAGAACAATTTGGAACTATGCCCAAATGACTATAAAAAGGGTATACCCTTTTGATTTAGCAATTCAACTACTAGGCCTATATTCCAAATATACAAAAATATTCATAACATCTCTTTTTGGGGTGACAATGAATTAGAAATTAAAGTGATGCTCATTGAATGGGGAATGGCTGAACAAGTTGTGGTACATGATTATAGTGGAATACTATTGAACTATAAAAATGATGAGCTGGATGGTTCAGAAAAATTAGGGAAAACTTACAGGAACTGATGCAAAGTGAGGTAAAGAGACCCAGGAAAAAAATTGTATATAGTGACAGCAGTATTGTATAATGATCAATTGTGAATAATTTAGCTATTCTAAGCAATACAAAGATCTAAAACAATTCTCAAGGACTTATGATGAAAAATGATATCCATTTCCAGAAAAAAATAACTGCTGGAATCTGTATGCAGATTAAAGCATACTATTATTTACTTTATTTTTAGTTGTGTTTTGGGGAAAATAGGGTTGTATTTTTTTTATAACATGACAAATATGGAAATATGTTTGCATGATTGCACATGTATAACCTATGTCAAATTTTGTGCCATTTCAGAGGAGAGGGGAGGAAATGAAAAAGAGAATTTGGAACTCAAAATAAAAAAAAAAACAATTTTAATTCAGTTGTTTTTTAAAAAAATTTTTATTAAATCTTTTTCTTTTTTTTTTTCAGGTTTTCTCAGAATTTTATTCAGAGCAGGCACTTGAAATGGGATCTCAAGAAGGAAAGCATGTACATCAGAGACATTTTGCCTTCTCCACCCAGGAGGAAGAGTTAGAATGGGGACAATACAAAAGTAGGACTATAAGGAGCAAGCCATGGCCTCCAACAGGCCAGTCCTACTGAGGTAGGTAATGGAATTATTTTGTGAGACTGTTTTCTTTGAGATTGCCATCTTGTTTGGATACAATTGAAGGGAAGGAAAAACAGAGTTGGGGGGAACAATAGTGGGGATCCATGTGGGTAGGGAAGTGGGGATAGACACATTAAGCCTGCATTTGCGGGGTAGCATTCATAGGCCCCTAGATTTTGGGTAATAGATATTGGGGTATCAGAGATCTCCTGTGGAGTATGATCATCTGTGTTGTTCCCTGTCTCCTCATTGGTCACTGAATTAAGGGCTGGTACAGTCTGTGGCATGTGGGCCATTTGGTTTGGGAGGCTGTTTTTAAGGGGCTCTTCATAAAGCTTTTTATTTTCAAAACATATGCTTGGAAAATTTTTCAACATTAACCTTTGCAAAACCTTGTGTTCCAATTCTCCCCCCCTTTTCCTATTCTCTCCATTAGATGGCAAGTAATCCAATATATGTTAAACATGGTAGAAATATATATTAAATCCAATATATGCATACATATTTATACAATTATCTTACTGCACAAGAAAAATCAAATCAAACTGGAAAAAAATGAGAAAGAAAATAAAATGCAAGCAAACAACAACAAAAGTGTTGTTCATAGAGTGAAAATTCTATGTTGTGATCCACACTTAGTTCCCACGGAACTCTCTGGGGCTAGATGGCTCTCTTCATTACTGAACAATTGGAACTGGTTTGAAACATCTCATTGTTGAAGAAAGTCACATCCATCAGAATTGATTATCATATAATCTTGTTGTTGCCATGTACAATGATCTCTTGGTTCTGCTCATTTCACTCAGCATCAGTTCATGTAAATTTCTCCAGGCCTCTCTGAAATCATCCTGCTGATCATTTTTATAGAACAATAATATTCCATAACATTCATATACCATAACTTATTCAGTCATTCTCCAACTAATGGGCATCCATTCAGTTTCCAGTTTCTTGTCACTACAAAAAGGGCTGCTACAAACATTTTTGCACATGTGGGTCCCTTTCCCTCCTTTAAGATCTTTTGAGATATAAGCCCTTGTGGCTTGAAAGAAGAGTTAATGGGTTAAATTGACAACCTCCTATGTAAACAAAGGGGGTTATACATTTCCTAGGCAGTATGATTCTGGAATCTAATCTAGTAGAGAAGGGAAGATTTCTTGGACAATGTCAACCATAGAGACTGTCTTAAGAGTAAGTTCAAGATTTCTTCAACATTTTGCATTTTAGAAAAAGAAAGACTTCCCTTGTGGTTACTGAAATTGAAGCACTAAGGCCACAACATTGGCTCGAAGTATCACAGACCTCAGAGACCATCTAATCCAACACTCTCATTTTACAGATGAGGACACTGAGAATAAGGGAAGTTAAATGATTTGCCAAAAGCATTAAGTATTAGAGGAGGAATTCCGATCTATGTCCTATAACTTCTGCAACAATACTTTTATCATGGAACCTTCCTGAGAATGGGGGCAAGATAGTAGGACTTTTCTATCTTCTGTTATTATTGTGGGCGATTCAGAATGTTGGAATAACAAGGAGGGATGTTGCTCATTTATCAGCTCCAAAGTATCTTTGTCTCTTGGGGAGAATCTGAACCACAGATTGGCACTACAAATCTAGAAAGGACTGTATAGATCTCGTGGGAGAGAGAAATTCTATCCAAATGTTTAGGAATTACTCTAATGACAAACCTTAGTTCAGTTACTTTCTGAAGGGAATTTATGGGCTAAAATGAATACTTATTGTTTTTTCTTTTTCTGTTTTTGGGTTCCTGTGATTTATTTGTACCTTCTCCATTTTTGTGGTGTAAAATAAAGATTGTCTTCTACCCAATACACATTTTTTACATGAGTGCTCACAGAGGGCTATGGGCTTTGTTACTCACATTTATGAAGACTAAAGTCTGAGCATTTTGGGAGATTTTTCAAGAGTAAACTCTGAATTGGAACTTAATGAGCCAAAGGAAAAATGACCTTGGTGTCAGTTCCTGAGATTGAATTAGTTGATTTTGTCGCAGAGCTTGGGGCCCCTGATAATAGTATCAGAGCTTTTCAAATTCTGATTCTTTCTACATGAACATGGTTAACTACTTATGGTATTTAGTTCAAAGTTATAGATGAGAAATGTGTGTACTACTAATAGTGATGACTGAAGTTTTGCTTAACAAAGCAGAAGTATTATTTTGCTTATGAAAACAGGAAACCAAGGATACAACAGTAATGGGGAACTAATAAATTGTGTCAACAAGTCCAAGCTCTAAAATGTGGCAATCACTCCTAGGGAGAAATAATCTTGGGTGGCAAAAGAAGAGAGAAACCACAAGTTAAGCACAAAGCTGGACATGGGGTTGCAGGAGAGCATGCATTGGAACAACTTTGCAGATTCACTTCTCTGATCTTCCTTAACTATGACCTTCTAGACTGACCCATGGGTCATAATGCGATTGTAAACAGTGCACCAACTATCACCGTGCCTGGCGTGTAGTAAGCCCTTAATAAATGCTTTATATATTTATCTTATTATCTTCTATCAAATGTCTGTCTATTTCTTTCAATAGGGTCCATGGTTAGCAGGAAAAGAAAGAATAAAAATTATTTTGAGTCACAGTGGGAGAGACCATATTTCTTTAGTTTATTTATTTATTAAATTTATTAAGTTTTATTTAGTTTTTAAACTAATTACTAGTTAGTAATTTATTTATTTAGTTAGTTTATTAAAGTTCCTATATGACTTCTTTTCATTCTTTCTTTTTTTTTTATTAAAGCTTTTTATTTTCATAACATATGTATGGGTAGTTCCTCAACATTGATCTTTACAAAGCTTTCCATTACAAATTTTCCCCCCAGTCCTCTCCCCTCCCCTAGATGGCAGGAAGTCCACTACATGTTAATTATATTAAAATACCTGACAAGTCGAATATATGTATACATATTTCCATACTTATCTTGCTGTGCAAGAAAAATCGTATCTACATGAACAAAAAATATCTGAGAAGGGCAACACAATGCAAGCAAATATAGAGATCATGAAGATGTTATGTTGTGGTCCATATTTCATATCCCTCTCTCTGGGTGTATATGGTTTTCTTCAGTGAAAAATTGGAACTGGTTTGAGACAATTCTTTGTTGCAGAGAGCCATGTCCATCAGAATTGATCATCATGTAATACTGTTGTTGCTGTGTATGATGATCTCCTGGTTCTGCTCGTTTCACTCAGCATCAGTTCATGCAAGTCTCTCCAGGCCTCTCTGAAATCGTCCTGCTGTTCGTTTCTTACAGAACAATAATATTCCATAACATTCATATACCATAATTTATTCAGCCACTCTCCAATTGATGAGCATCCCTTCAGTTTCCATTTTCTAGCCACTACAAAAAGGGTTCCCACAAACATTCTTGCACATGTGGGTTCCTTTCCCTCCTCTAAGATCTCTTTGGGATATAAGCCCAATAGAAACACTGCTGGGTCAAAAGGTATGCACAGTTTGATAACTTTTTGAGCATAGCTCCAAATTGCTCTCCAGAATGGTTGGATCCGTTCACAGTTTCACCAACAATGTATCAGTGTCCCAGTTTTCCCACATCCCTTCCAACATTTGTCATTAATCTTTTTCTGTCATTTTAGCCAATCTGACAGGTGTGTAATAGTATCTCAGAGTTGTCTTAATTTGCATTTCTCTGATCAATAGTGATTTGGAGCATCTTTTCATATGACTAGAAATAGTTTTAATTTCATCATCTGAAAATTGCCTGTTCATATCCTTTGACCATTTATTTATCAATTGGAGAGTGGCTTGAATTCTTATAAATATGAGACAATTCTCTATATATTTTAGAGATGAGACCTTTATTGGAACCCTTAAATGTAAAGATGATTTCCCAATTTATTGCTTCCCTCCTAAACTTGTCTGCATTAGTTCTATTTGTACAAAAATTGTTTAACTTAATATAGTAAAAATTTTCTATATGGTGTTCAGTGAAGAGTTCCAAATCTTCTTTGAATATAAATTTATTCCATCTTCACAGGTCTGAGAGGTAAACTATCCTATGTTCCTCTAATTTGCCTATAATATCACTCTTTATATCTAAATCATGAACCCATTTAGATCTTATCTTGGTATGTGGTGTTAGGTGTGGGTCAAGCCCTATTTTCTTCCACACTAGTTTCCAATTTTCCCAGCAGTTTTTGTTGAATAGTGAGTACTTATCCCAAAAGCTGGGATCTTTGGGTTTATCGAACACTAAATTGCTATAGTTATTGCCTAGTTTGTCCTGTGATCCTATCCTATGCCACTGATCGACTACTCTATTTCTTAGCCAGTACTAAATGGTTTTTATGACCACTACTTTATAATATAGTTTTAGATCTGGTACAGCAAGGCCACTTTCATAGGCCTTTTTTTTTTTTTTCATTAATTCCCTTGAAATTCTTGACCTTTTGTTCTTCAAAACGTACTTTGCTACTATTTTTTCTAAATCTGTAAAATAATTTCTTGGGAGTTTGATATGACACTAAATAAGTAAATTAGTTTGGGTAGTATTGTCATTTTTATTATATTTGTTCGGCCGACCCATGAGCACTTGATGTTTTTCCAATTGACTAGGTCTGACTTTATTTGTGTGGAAAGTGTTTTGTAGTTTAGTTCATATAGTTACTGACTTTTCCTTGGTAGATAGATTCCCAAATATTTTATGCTATCAACAGTTATTTTGAATGGAATTTCTTTTTGTATCTCTTGCTGCTGAACTTTGTTGCTGAACTTTATATAGAAAAATGCTGATGATTTATGTGGATTTATTTAGTAATCTGCAACTTTGCTAAAGTTGTGAATTGTTTCTAGTAGTTTTTTAGTTGAGTCTCTAGGGTTCTCTAAGTATACCATCATATCATCTGCAAAGAGTGATAATTTGGTTTCCTTATTACCTACTCTAATTCCTTTAATCTCTTTTTCTTCTCTTACTGCCAAAGCTAACATTTCTAATACAATATTAAATAGTAATGTTGATAGTGGGCAGCCTTGTTTCACTCCTGATCTTATTGGGAATGGTTCAAGTTTGTCTCCATTACATATGATGCTTGCTAATGGTTTTAAGTAGATGCTACTAATCATTTTAAGGAAAAGCCCATTTATTCCTATACTCTCTAGTGTTTTTAATAGGAATGGGTGTTGGATTTTATCGAATGCTTTTTCTGTATCTATTGAGATAATCATATGATTTTTGTTAGTTTGACCATTAATATAATTGATTATGCTGATAGTTTTCCTAATATTGAACCAGCCCTTCATTCCTGGTATAAATCCCACTTGGTCATAAAGTATTATCTTGGGGATGACTTTCAGTAATCTCATTGCTAATATCTTATTTAAAATTTTTGCATCAATATTCATTAGGGAAATTGGTCTATAGTTTTCCTTCTCTGTTTTCACTTTACCTGGTTTAGCTATCAGCACCATATCTGTATCATAGAAGGAATTTTGTAATATACCTTCTTTCCCTGTTCTTTCAAACAGTTTATATAGTATTGGAATTAATTGTTCTTTGAATGTATGGTAGAATTCATATGTAGATCCATCTGGCCCTTGAGATTTTTTCTTAGGGAGTTGATTAATAGCTTGTTCTATTTCTTTTTCTAAAATGGGGCTATTTGAATAATTTATTTCCTCTTCTGTTAACCTGGGCAATCTATATTTTTGTAGATGTTCCTCCATTTCATTTAGATTATCAAATTTATTGGCATAAAGCTGGGCAAAATTAACTCCTAATTATTACTCTAATTTCATCTTCATTGGAGGAAAGTTCTCCCTTACCATTTTTGAGACTAACAATTTGATTTTCCTCTTTCTTTTTTCTAATTAAATTAACTAGAGGCTTATCTATTTTGTTGGTTTTTTCATAAAACCAACTCTTAGCTTTATTTATTAATTCAATAGTTTTCTTATTTTCAGTTTTATTAATCCCCCTTTTATTTTCTGAATTTCCAATTTGGTATTTAATTGAGGATTTTTCATTTGTTCTTTTTCTAGTTTTTTTTAAATAGTAAGCCCAATTCATTGATCTTCTCTTTCTCTATTTTATGCAAGTAAGCATCTAGAGATATGAAGTTACCCCTTACAACCGCTTTGGCCGTATCCCACAAATTTTGGTATGTTGTCTCATTATTGTCATTCTCCTGGATGGAATTATTGATTGTGTCTATGATTTGCTCTTTCACCAATTCATTGTTTAGGATTAGATTATTTAATTTCCAATTAACTTTTGGTCTATTTTCCCCTGGTCTTATATTGCATGTGATTTTTATTACATCATGATCTGAAAAAGATGCATTTACTATTTCTGCCTTTCTGCATTTGATTTGGAGGTTTTTATTCCCTAACACATGGTCAATTTTTGTATAAGTTCCATGAACTGCAGAGAAAAAAGTAAACTCCCTAATGTCTCCTTTCAATTTTCTCCAAAGATCTATTATACCTAACTTTTCTAACAATTTGTTAACCTCCCTAATTTCTTTTTTATTTATTTTGTGGTTTGATTTATCTAATTCTGAGAGAGCAAGGTTGAAATTCCCCACTAGTATAGTTTTGTTGTCTATTTCTCCTTGCATCTCTGTTAGTTTCTCCTCTAGGAATTTGGATGCTATAGCACTTGGTGCATATACATTTAGTATTAATATTGCTACATTACCTATGGTACCCTTTAGTAAAATATAGTTTCCTTCCTTATCTCTTTTAATTAGATATATCTTTGCTTTTACTTGATCTGAAATAAGGATTGCTACCCCTGCTTTTCTTAGTTCACCTAAAGCGTAATAGATTCTGCTCTAGCCTTTTACCTTCACCCTGTATGTGTCTCTATGCTTTAGATGTGTTTCTTGTAAACAACATATTGTCGGATTCTTGTTTTTAATCCAATCTGCTATTTGCTTCTGTTTTATGGGAGAGTTCATCCCATTCACATTCACAGTTAAAATAATTAATTCTGTATTTCCTGCCATCTTATTTACCCAAGTTATGTTTTTCTCTTTCCTTTCCCCTTTCTCCCTTCCCCCCTCCCCAGTATATTGCTTTTGATGACCACCTCCCCCAAACAGTCCTTCCCCTTTTGGAGTCCCTCCACCTCTTTTACTCCTTTCCCCTGATTCTTCTATTTTCCCTTCTATTAGTCTATCCCTTTCTTTTCCTCCTTCCCCTCTCACTTCCCTATAAGGAAGGACAAGTTTCTCTGTGAAACCAAATGTGTCTGATATACTCTTTTAGAGCCCAATCTGATGAGAGTAAGATTTGCACAATGCTCATCTCTCTCCCTCCTTTCTCTCAATTATATTAAGTATTCTTTGCCTCTTCATGAAATTTTACCTTATTTTTATCTCCTTTTTTTAGCCTTATTTTACCACCTTTTCCCTCTTTTTCCCAGTATGATAGCCTTTCCACCTCTAGTTTCTTTTTCATATTATCAAAGTAATATCAAATTATACCCCCATTCTTTAAGTATATCCATAGTAGAAATATAGTTCTCAAGAGTTTTTTCCTTTTTACCTTTTTATGCTTCTCGAGTTCTGTGTTTGTAGGTCATATTTTTTACTCAGCTCTGGTCTTTTCCTTAGAAATAGGTGAAATTCACCTATATCATTAAATGTCCATCTTCTTCCCTGGAAGATAATGCTCATTCTAGCTGGATAGATTATTCTTGGCTGTAATCGAAGTTCCTTTGCCTTTCAGAATATCTGATTCCAGGCCCTTCGATCCTTTAATGTGGAGGCTGACATATCTTGTGTAATTCTAATTACAGTTCCTCGGTGTTTGAATTGTTTCTTTCTAGCTGCTAGCAATATCTTTTCCTTGGTGTGATAGTCCTGAAATTTAGCCACGATATTCTTGGGGATTTAATTTTGGGGTCTCTTTCAGGAGGTGATCAGTGAATTCTTTCAATCATTATTTTGCCTTCTGATTATAAAACATCAGGGCAGTTTTCTTTCAAGATTTCCTCGAAGATAGTGTTTAGATTCTTTTTTTTTCATCTTGGCTTTCAGGAACTCCAATAATCCTTAGATTGTTTCTCCTAGATCTATTTTCCAATTCTGTTGTTTTTCCTAGGAGATATTTCATATTTTCTTCTATTTTTTTTTCATTTTTTTTGTTTTTGTTTGACTGATTCTTGAAGTCTTATTGAGTCATTCACTTGCATTTGTTCAATTCTAATTTTTAATGTATTGTTTTCTTCAGTCACCATTTTTAGCTCCTTTTGTAACTGGCCAATTTATTCATTGCTTACTTTTTCCATTTCACCAATTTTGTTTTTCAGTAAATTGGTGTTTTTATCATATCTCTTTTGGAGGGCTTCTTGCACTGATCTCAATTAATTTCCCAATTTTTCATCTAACTCTCTTTTGAGATTCTTTATGCAGTCTTCCAGGAAAGCCTTGTGAGAGGGGGACCAGGTCGTGTCTCCTTTGATGGCTTCCTCTGGAGTTGCTTTGCTTATAGGAACCTCAGGGTCTGGGGTCTGCCCTTCTTTCTCTCCATAAAAGCTGTCTATGGTGAGAGCTCTCTTCTATTCCTGACTCATTTTTTAGAAAACTTGGGGTCTGTTTTAAGTCAAGAAGCAATGGCTGTGGTAATTTGCCTGGAGCATTAGGATAAATAACTTCACGTGTTGGGCCATCCAGGCTAGGTCCCCGTGTTTGCAGAGGGTTACAATCTGCCTTTTACAAAAGGCAGATCTGCCAAAGCACCTTCCCACAATCAGGGCAGAGTGTCTTGAGAGCCTCAGATAGACTCCTCAAGTGTTTAGAGTCCACCAAGCTGAGTCCCGCCAGGCTTCCTACCCTGTATATCCTGAAGTTGCCCCTGGCAAACTGCTTGACCCCCTGTCCAACTGAAACAGACCTGCTCTGAAGCTCTTCAAAGGTACTTTCTGCAAGGAATGTTTTGTAGTCCAAATATTTGTGGTTTCTTTGACTTAAAAATCAGTTCAGAGGCTTCATCTGCTGTTGGTTTGAGAGGTCAGAGGAGAACACAGAGAGGCTCCACCCCCTCCACAAAACTTTTATACTGATTTTTTAGTTTGCATTTAACTTCTGTGTACTCCTCTTCCTTCATTAGGGGAGCATCCTTTCTAGAGCTTATAAGCTCCCAATATACTAATTATCTTCTGGGCAGTACTAAAGCTATTAAATCCAATATGATAAATAATCATAATGGTGTTTGAGTCTTCTCACATAAAATGTAATATTAGATGCCATTCAAAATGTAGGGAACTAGCTTATGACCCTTTATAATATTTTCAAGCATTTTCTTTATGTAAGTGTAGCCTGTGAATGAGTGGCTTACTCATGCTGGCAGTAGAGCTCATAAATATGGTATTTGATGTGGCATTTGCAATCCCCTTTTCTTTCTCTGTGGTTTAGCTCACTCATCCTGACCTATCTTAATGCTGGCAAGTCTAGGGGTAGGGGTGGGATGGAAGGAGGCTAGCTATATACACAAACATTCTGCTTCAATTCACTGTCAAATTGTAACTGAGAGTACCTCTGGTGTGGGGGAAATAAAAGTTTATATTACTGATTATAGCTCCCCAGCCTTGCTGATAAGCTTCTCATTTATATAGAACACTCATAGTGACATTATTATCTCATTACTTAAACATGAAACATTTACAAAGCAAGAAGGCATAGTCATAACCGTAACATAAGTTGCCCAGTAGAAGGAAAAAGCAGGAGTACTCAAAACAACACATACCAGTTTACTTATGAACCTTTATCACACAAAGTGTTGTGGGTCAAGGACGAGTGAAAGATAAAGGAGAGTGGGCAAGTGGGCATACACTTATGGAAATCTAGGAGGGAGGCATATGTTCCTGGGCAACTCATAACTCTGAACTTTAGGTCTCGGTGTGAAGGGGTTCTTTTGGGGATCACTAGCACCACTTCTGAACATCTCCTTTTTCCTAAAGGACAAGATCGCTTCTTCATTACTCTCATACCACAAAGGCAATGTTGAGCTCTTTTAACAAAACAAAGCTGTGTCTCTTGACAGAAAAAAAAAAAAAAAAAAACCAGGCTAATTTTTAGAATGAGAGTTTTGAACATCACCAATATGGGACTTTGTTTTGACTATGTTTATTTGTTATTAGTTTTGTCTCTCTTTTTCTTCTTTTTTGGTAGGATGAGAGGAAATGTTAAAGAAAGAAAAAATAAAGTGTTAACAATTGAAAAAATTTAATTAAAAAAATTAAACAAAGTAGCACCTTTTCAGTGAAAACAGCAGCCCCACGCTAAGTTCCACAGCTTCCCAAGTAATCTCTCCTTGTGGCCAGCTAAAATAGTGTAAAATTATTTCAGTCAAAAGCAACCCCTTTAAGTTGGAGAATTGCAAAGCTCCTCATGCCTACTCTCTGGACAATGAAGAAAAGCCAAGCCAGCTCTTCATCCAGTAGTATTTTGCTTTCTCCAATGAACTTTCAGGAACTACAGAACTCTCTTCTAAAGAAAACATTCCCCAGAGTAGCTCTAGAGTTATATTTATTTTCTGATACTATTCCTCTTTGTTTCTTTCAAGCAGCAGAGGACAGTCTCCACTGTACTTGTCTTTACTCCCAGATTCTCTCTTTATGAAACATCCTTCTGATATATTTTTATTTAGCATCTCATCTCTTCTGCTCATTTGGCCTCCAACAACTTAAATCAGGGTCTCTAAGGGTAGTGAACCATTTCTAGCTTAGTTTGAATTGTAGCCATGATTCTTGCAGGAATGACATGCACAAGCAACAAAATACTTTCCCCATTGGCTTCGGGTAGTTCTTCAATTTATAGTTTATTAGCTAGGTCCTTCAAAACCTTGGAAACAGTCATATATGAAAAATTTTGATGGACAACAATGTCTTATAGCTATTCCCATCTTTAGTTAGTGCTTTTTCCTTTGAGCTGCTTTTAAACAGGCCTTTACAATATTGTAATGAATTATTTTCTTTCAACTTCTCAGAACATTCTCAAGAAAAAATCTAGGCATTTTAGGAAACAAAAAGTCTGCATATAAAAGGGGCAGTATCTTATATTTTAAAAATAAAAGAAAAACAACTTTTCTACTGTCTCGTTAGATTTTCCAGAAGGGAAATTTTCAAATTACAATAGGAAGAAGCTATCTACATGTCAGTTAAATTGGCATCTGATTGATTTATTCTCAAATCCTACCCAGAACAGGGTGATTGAGCCTTTGTTTCTGATGGTGGTCTGTGGCTTTTCCCCTTGAAATTTTATAGTATGAATGTTGACTTAGATTCTATGAGAGAGAGGAAATACAATTATAGATTCCAATATGAAGAAAAATTAATATTGTTACTGTATACATAAATGTGTATATGTATGTATATTTTTCC
This sequence comes from Myrmecobius fasciatus, assembly GCA_023553655.1. NCBI lineage: Eukaryota > Metazoa > Chordata > Mammalia > Dasyuromorphia > Myrmecobiidae > Myrmecobius > Myrmecobius fasciatus. The sequence goes on from JAJPUD010005159.1 coordinate 147,693, forward strand.
AGCAAGCAATATAAATTCATTTGTATTTCTCAGAGAGATAACACTGTCTAAGCAAACATATCATTTTACATATAGACAAAAGTCATAGAAATTGTAAACTATACACTTTGAAAAGAAATCTGGATATTATAGGAGAATGGGTTATTCTTCACCCAGCATGAAGATATACCATCGGAAAGGACTGAAGCTTGTGCTCCAATCGAAATGAAGGTGAAAGTCTTCCACTTTTTGGCCCAGGTGGGCTGCTGAGATCTTCTTACACTACAGATTAACTCCTCTCTAGTCTGGCCTTGTTCCCTTTCTTCAGTGGCAGTCTTTTCATAAACAGACTCCAGGAGAACTAGGATCTTAATTTCTTCAACTTGGGCAGTGTCCCAGAGTCCTTGATCCTACATGACCTTTAGTCCCAAGGAAATTATTTACCCACAGTCTTTCCACACTTTATTCTCCACATTTGTCCCAGATGCCAGAACCACTTAATATATAGCTCTGCCATTTCTGAAATTTGACTGTAGGAAATCATTAAGAGTGGATGAAACAACTTTCAAAACTTGAAATTGGTATTGATGCTCTTTTTATTTGTTGTACTGGAAGAATCTCCATTAGCATTCCCCTTCAGTGCTAAGACTCCCGAGGTGTTTTTCAGGTGTTCCTCCTCCAGTATCGTAGGGGGTATATTGGATAAACAACTGATCCCAGAGCAGGAAGACATCAGTCCAGAGTTGATCTCTGACACTTACTATTCTGGGCAAGTCACTTAACCATTGTCTGCATCAGTTTCCTTATCTATAAAATGGGGATAATAATAGTCCTTACTTGGAAGGGTTTTTAATGACGATGAAATGAGAAAATATTTATAAAGCACTTAGCATAGTGTCTGATGAATAGTAGGCATTATATAAATAGTGGCTATCATCGTTATTTAGCCTTACTATTATTATTATTATTATCATCACCACCATCTATTATATTTTCTGAACTGCTTTTAAGGTAATATAGGAAAATGTAAAAGGCCTAAATTGTATAGATGATTTACTAGAAGAGAATGAATCTTTATGTCATAGAGGAGATGGAGAATGAAATAATTACCTCTGTGCTCAAGAATATGGTAGGAAACTATATATTTCTCAGAAAATTAAATGAACTCAGCTGATCATAAAAACCATTTAGGACACCAAGAAATGAGAGAACTGTAATATAACTTTTTTAATTGTGTGCATAAATGAGAGCATGAGAGTTAGCAAGGCTCAAGATTGCAAACAAACATAAACATTTAATTTTATTAAAAACACTAATTCAGGACAGATAAATTAGAGAAAAATGAATTTCAAGTTGCTCCGTCAGAGAAAAAACCCTGGAATGTTCATATTAATATATGCTGCCAGTTCTCTCTTTAGTGGGCACCTAAATGTTACAGTGGATAGATCATGGGGTCTGGAGTTAGGAAACTCTGAGTCAAATGTGGCTTCAGATACTTATTAGCTATGTGATCTTGGGCAAGTCATTTAACTTGTTTGCTTCAACTTCGTCAAATGTAAAATAGGGCCAATAACAATATCTATCTCCCAAGATTGTTGTGAGGATCAAATGAAATAATATTTATAAAGGGTCTAGCACTGAATAAGTGCTTTATCAATTTATATTTTCTACCATTGTTTTAGTAATATTTTCCTCATCTTTGTATTAAGGGCCATTCTTGGAATGAGATATAAGGTATTCTGTGAGTTCACATAGCTCATAACTCCTGTGCCAATGTGTTTATTTTTGCTACTCAACTAAAGGCCATAAATAGTTCAAAGGAAAGGAACTTACCTGGAAAAACTTACATGAACAGAATGAAATAAGCAGCACCAAGAGAATGTTGTATATAGAAAAATGTTTTTCTTTCTTTCTTTCTTTCTTTTTCTTCCTTCCTTCCTTCCTTCCTTCCTTCCTTCCTTCCTTCCTTCCTTCCTTCCTTCCTT
>JAJPUD010005159.1:149756-168707 GCA_023553655.1 Myrmecobius fasciatus
CCTTCCTTCCTTCCTTCCTTCCTTCCTTCCTTCCTTCCTTCCTTCCTTCCTTCCTTCTTTCTTCTTCTTTCTTTCTTTCTTTTTATTTTTTTAAATTTGAATCTTCTTGTACAAAATGACTAATGTGGAAATGTCTTACATCCTTGCACGTGCAGAAACCATGTCAGATTGCTCACCATCTCAGCGAGGGGGGAGAAAAGGGAGGGTTAGAATCTGTAACTCAAAACTTTTAAAAGTGCTTTAAAATTGTTTTTAACTATGTAGTTGGAAAAAAATAAAATATATTTAAAATGCTTTGAATCACTAAAAATAAGTGCAAATAAAACAAAATTCTGATGTGTTACATTGAGCCCATCCAAAAAAAAAAAAGAAAGAAAAAGAAAAGAGATAATAAAGTAGAAAAAGTATTATTATTCCCACAAATCTGGAGCATACTGGCCTCATCATCATCATCAGTAGGAACAGGAGGTATATATAGGAACTATGCAAGAGGAACATATATAGGGAACATATATGGTTAAGGTATATGCAGAGGCAAACATAGATATGAAAGAGATGTGACTGGAGTGACAACTCATAATTCTCTGGTGTAGCAGAGTTTCTGCTACTCTCTGGTGATGTCATCATACTATTTTCTGCAACTTGTTGCTAGATATACTTGTTCTCCAGTTTCATAATTGCTTCACTAATCACTGCTGAGCTTATGGTTGCAGAGCTTTTCCCTGATACCAGCATCTGGTCTTTGTCTCTACATGACTATTTTTATATTAACATTTTTATTTAAAGTTTTGAGTTCCAAATTCTGGCCCTTCCTTTCTCTTTTCTGAGATGGTAAGAAATCAGATATAAGTTATACATATACAATCTTGTAAAACATTTCCATATTAGTCAATTTGTATAAAAAGACTTGAATAAAAGAAAAAGAATGAAAGAAAGAAAGTGAAAAATAAAATGTTTTGGTCTATATTCAAACTATCAGTTATTTCTCTGGAGGTGGATAGTATGTTTCATCATTAGTACTTTGAAATTGTCTTGGATTAAGATAAGATCTAAATGGGTTCATGATCTATATATAGAGTGATATTTTAAGCAAATTAGAGGAACGTAGTATAGTTTACCTCTCAGACCTGTGGAGATGGAATAAATTTATGTCCAAAGAAGATCTGGAACTCCTAATTGAACACCAGATAGATAATTTTGATTATATTAAGTTAAAAAGTTTCTGTACAAATAAAACTAATGCAGACAAGATTAGGAGGGAAGCATCAAATTGGGAAATCATCTTTACATGTAATGGTTCTGATAAAGGCCTCATTTCTAAAATATATAGAGAATTGTTTCATATATATAAGAATTCAAGCCACCCTTCAATAGACAAGTGGTCAAGGGATATGAACAATTTTCAGATGACGAAATTAAAACCATCTCTAATCATATGAAAAGTTGCTCCAAATCACCATTGATCAGAGAAGTGCAAATTAAGACTCTGAGGTACCACTACACACCTGTCAGATTGGCTAAAATGACAGGAAAAGATAACGATGAATGTTGGAGGGGATGTGGGAAAACTGGGACACTAATACATTGTTGGTGGAACTGTGAATGGATCCAACCATTCTGGAGAGCAATTTGGAGCTATGCTCAAAAAGTTATCAAACTGTGCATACCTTTTGACCCAGCAGTGTTTCTATTGGGCCTATATCCCAAAGAGATCTTAGAGGAGGGAAAGGGCCCCACATGTGCAAGAATGTTTGTGGCAGCCCTTTTTGTAGTGGCTAGAAACTGGAAGCTGAATGGATGCCCATCAATTGGAGAGTGGCTGAATAAATTATGGTATATGAATGTTATGGAATATTATTGCTCTGTAAGAAATGACCAGCAGGGCGATTTCAGAGAGTCCTGGAGAGACTTGCATGAACTGATGCTGAGTGAAACGAGCAGAACCAGGAGATCATTATACACAGCAACAACAGTATTACATGATGATCAATCTGATGGACATGGCTCTCTGCAACAAAGAATTATCTCAAACCAGTTCCAATTGTTCACTGAAGAAAACCATATACACCCAGAGAAAGGGATATGAAATATGGACCACAACGTAACATCTTCATGATCTCTATTGATATTTGCTTGCATTGTGTTGCCTTTCTCTGATTTTCTTTTTTTTCTTGTAGATAGGATTTTTCTTGCACAACTTGCCAAGTATTTCAACATTAACATGTAGTGGACTTCCTGCCATCTAGGGGAGGGGAGGGGACTGGGGGTAAAATTTGTAATGGAAAGCTTTGTAAAGATCAATGCTGGGGAACTACCCATACATATGTTATACAAATAAAAAGCTTTGATAAAAAAAAAAGAAATTGTCTTGGATTATTTTATTGCTGAGAATAGTTAAGCTATTCATAATTCTTCATTCTACAATATTATTGTTGCGGTGTACAATTTTTTTTTCTGCTTCTATTCATTTCACTTTGCATCAGTTCATGTGAGTAATAGTTCAGATAAGTCTTCCCAGGAATAGAGAAGAAAGGGAATGAGTTCAATTTTGAACATGAGTTTAAGATATTTATGAGACATCCAATTTCAGATGCCTGAAAGGCAGTTGGAAATGTGAGACTGGAGTAAGGAGTGAGGTTAAGGCTGGATAAATAGATATCTACATAGATATAAAAATATCTATATAGAGATGATAATTGAATTCATAGGATCTGATGCGATCTCCAAATGAAATAGTATAGAAGAAGAATAGAAGGACCAGACCAGAGCCTTGGAAGATAAGTATTGTGAGTAGTTGCAACCTGGATGAAGATTCAGAAAAGAGGATTAAGGAGTGGTCAGACATGTGGGAAGAGAAAGCAGTGTCATGAAAACCTAGAGAGAAGAGAATATCAAGGAAGAAAGGTTAGAGACAGTGTCAGAGACTACAGAGAGGTCAAGAAGGATGAGTACTGCAAAAAGGCAACTGGATTTTGCGATTAAGAGATCTTTGGTAATTTTGGAGAGAGCAGTTGCAGTTTAATGATGAACCTGGAAGCCAGACTGCCTAGAGATTAAAAGTGAAAGGAAAGGATGTAGAGGTCTTATTATAGATAATGGAGTTGGCCTGGAAAGGAAGGAGATGGGACAATAGTTAGAAAGATGCACAGACTAGATGAGAGCCTTTTGAAGGATGGGAGCAACATAGGGATAGTGGAGGAAGTAGAGAAACATTCAGTAGAAAGGAAGAGAATAAAGAATTAATGAGAATTAAAGATTAATGAGGATGATAGAGGAGGCAATCTACTTGAGAATTTTGGATGGAAAGAAATCACTTGTGCATGTAGAGAGATTTGCCTTGTTGGGAAGAACTTATTTATGTGAAGACAAAGATGAAGTTAGAGATAGTGGTGGAAGTTTTCTGGATGTTGTAAAATGAGGAGGAAGGGATAAAAAGGATCTCTTGGCAAATGACTATTTCTTTTCAGCAAAATATGAGCCAAATTTCTCAGCTGAGAAAATTGAATGGAGATATTTAAGAAGGGCTGAAAAAAAATCTGGAAAAGCCCTTGTGATGAATAAGATAATAAATTGATTAGAGAGGCATAAAAAGATCACGTTGTAGCAAAAACTCATTTTAGATTATGTAGCATAAATTTTTAGTGGATCTACTCAACACAATTTCATTTAAAAGGTTATAAATAGGAGCAAAGGCAGTAGATGGTAGGAGCAATCCAAAACTGGAATTTGGCAGAGTTTGACAAGTGATAAGAAAGGGGAGAAGAGACTAGAGAAAAAAAGGATAGTTGAACTTCAACTTGATAACAAGAGACCAAGATGGGGAAGTGAGGAGAGGGTTGCTGTGCATGAGTGACAACTTGAGAAAAAAAATTGAGTGATGAAGGGATTGGAAGTCATAATGGGAATAAAGAATAGAATTAGTGACTGTAAGTCAGAGAGGAAGTGGAAAATAGATTGTGATCAGAGAAATGAATTTCCAAATCCATGAACATGAGAAGTACAACACTTCTGGGTGATGACAAGATCAAGAGTATGTCAGTAGCTGAAGTGGGGTGAAGAAGTAGGTAATGGGAAATGAGTAAATTGAGACAATGAGAAGTTAGGGTATTTGACAGAATAAAAATGTGTATTTTGAAGACTCTTAATATGAGAACAGGGATTGGAAAGAAGAGAAAGAATATGAGCCCAGACATTAAACTCATTGATGGAGGAGGAAGGAGAGTTTTCAAGTCAGTAGATAAGTCACCAGAATCTTTTTTGTGATAAATATGGATTGAGTGAATCTCAAAACAGGAGAGATTACCAGTGATGGCACAAGAGGGAGATTTTGGAAGTAATAAAGAGGATCAAGGAGTATTTCCATTTCTGCACTACAACCAATGAAGGGGTTATGAAGGAGCATACCTATGCCACATGCCTATGAAATATCCAACAATCAGTGGATCATGTAGGGTGGAGCTCAGAAAGGAGTCTAGGTCTGGAAATATAATAGGAATCTGATATATAGAGATGATAATTGAACATATGGGAGCTTATAAGATAACCACATGAAATAAAATAGAACAGAATGGAAAAGGCCTGGGATAGAGTCTTGGGAGACACAGTTAGTGGGTGTGGCACAAATAAAGGCCCAACAAAAGAATCTGAGAAAAAATAATCAGAGAGAAGGAAAATTGAGAAGGAACAGAATCACAAACAAGAGAGAAGATATCTGGGAGAAAATGATCAATAGTGTTAAATGTTGCAAAGAAGTCAAGAATGATAAGAATTGAGAAGACACTGTTAGATTTGACAATTAAGAGATCATTGTTAATTTTGGAAAAAGCAGTTTCTTTCAATTGAATAATGAATTGAGAAGCCAAATTACCGAGGGTTTAGATAAGAGTAAAAGGAGAGGGAGTAGAGGCAATGATTATAGTTTTTTCCAAGGAGATTAACCAAGAAAGTGACAAGAGATATAATTGGAATTGTAGGATCAAATGATGGTTTTTTAAGCATAGGAAAAAGTCATATTTACACATAACAGAAAAGTCAATAATTAAGAAAAGATTGAATATTAGAAAGTGAGGATCATAATGAAGACAATCTGCTGGAGAAGATAGGATGAGTATTCAAGGGTACATGTGGAAGGTTTGGCTTTGGTAAGGAAAATTACTACCCCATCAGAGAAAGTAATGGCCAAATCAGTGACATGAGGAAGATGGGAGAAAAGGGACCTCTCAGAAAATGGTCTAATTTTTTTTTTAAGCAGGATCCTAAACTGAGAGGGTATGGAGAGGAAATAGTATGAGAAGCTTGAGAGAAGAAAAGTTTTAGAGTAGTTACTGTTGTGAGTGAAATAGGAAATCACTTAAGAAGGGGAAGAAGGACTGCTTTGCTGTAGTGATGTCTCAGTTGAGATTATTCAGCATAAATTTGTACTGAATCCAGTCAGCAAGTTTTAATGATTTCTTCTTGTTCTGTTCATTAGAACATAAGTAAGACTGAAGGAGGCCAATGGGAAGAGTAATCTAGGTCTGGGATTTATTAAGGTAATATTGGTGTTAAAACCAAGGATCAAGGTATTCAGAAATGCAAGATGGAGTTGAATTGCTTTTCAGAAGGATCAAGATTGAGAAGGGAGGAGAGTACAGCCAAAACAAAGGTGATGGCCTGGGATAGTACTGAGGGATGGAAGGATTGAAGGTCATAGAGAGAATAAAGAGTAGAAAAGATAAAAGATTACCAGAAAATTATTTCCCAGGATAATAGTAGGGAAATACCCTTTGGCTATGTGAGTTATCTATATCAGGCTTCTTAAACTTTTTCCACTTGTGACCCCTTTTTGCCTAAGAAATTTTTATGTGACCCTGGGTACATAGGTAAATAAAATAGGTATACTAATAAAACATTTAATGACAATAAATCATAAAGAAATTTATTTTAAAACAATTCTTTGGTATAGATATTATTTTACCATTTATTAAAGATGAAATAAATTTATATACTAATGAGATGGATGTGCTTGTTTATTTTTACATAAAGAATTAAATCTTGGAGGAATATTTGATACTTTTTAGTGTTGCCAAATTTTTCATGTTTTCCACGTGGGAGTTACATGGCCCTATATGGGGTTGAGACTCACAGTTTAAGAAGCTAATCTATATATTTACAATTATATTTTAAATTTGATCTTCCTAGAAACCTTTTGTATGTATAAAAGGAGAATCTATTTCCTGGTTTGAGGAATTTATTTTGTCAGTACAGTTCTCATTAAGTATCCTTTTAAAAAAAAGGTTAATTGGTATCAGCTGGTTAATTGATAAGGAGAAAACACTATAAGGAAGCTTGTGACAATCAAAGAACCAACAACCTCTCAGAATTACCTGTTAAGACTTAAAAAGAGAAGTAGTCATTGTTCTCTGAGAACCTAATCTGCTAGTCATGTAAGATTGGAGAGTTAGCCCAGATGAATTGCCACATTTGTCTTTTAAATTACTATTCACCTAGTTTCTAAAAGCTGGTACTAAGATAAGACTGTGGTTAACCTAAGTTATTATTAGTCAATATGTATTTCCTTTGCTTAAGGGCAGTTGAAGGAAAGATTTTGGTGAGCTACACAGAAAACAAGAAGGACACTCTTTTTTTAAATAACCAGGGGTTTCTTTTGCTGGGGCCTCAAAATAAACCAGAGATTTATTTTTAACAATAATTCCCCCAAAGCCAGTAAAAAATTGTCATGTGAATCCAGATAATCATAAATTACAATAGGCAAAGAATGAACTAAATGTAGTGTAGTGAGAAGAACTGGTAGGTAAAGAGATAGAGTCCCTTTCCTATAATGGCAAGCCAATCTCCTTTCCATTATTCTATTTCCTGTGGTGAGTTCAAGAGTTCCTTTTTTTATTTTTTTTCTGTACTCTCTCCTCCCTCTACTCAGGGGAAAAAGTAAAAATCAAGTAAGGGAATGCCATTCCCATCATTTTGCCAGAAGTGAAGAATTGAGGAAAAAGTGATATTTTCCACACAAAGGTAGATAGGAATGATTAATTCTCTTCAACCAAATGTCTTGCATCCCTAGCCATTGTATAAATATATGTATTTATATATGTAGATATGTATGTATGTATATATATGTATATATATATGAGTGTATGTATACTGTCAGTCATGAGGGCTTGTGAAAAATTATGTCAAAATTGCACAGAGAAGTTCATCAGTATTGTACATAATTTTTATGATGGCATGTTTGGCATGTTTGCCTGAGTTCTAGATAATGGATGACCCTCTTGCACTTTCCCAGTCATTGTGCTGACCTCATAGTTGTCTGCCTATGACTTCTGAACAATATACCAGTACCATCCCAGGAAATAGAATCTGCTTTCACTTGAATTGTCTTATGGAGATTTTGAAGATCACCTGGCAAGATAAGGTACCAGATAATGGGGTCTTTTTTCAAGCTAAACTTTGTGCTACTCAAGTTCTACTGTAGAGAGTGTAACTCCAATGGGCTGGCCACATCATTCAAATGTCAAATGTTTTGTTTGCTTAAAAGACATAGGGGTCAGAAGAAGGGATGCAAGGACACTTTCAAGGTCTCTTTGAAGAACTTTGAATTAATTCTATGACATAGGAGACACTGGCAAAGAACTGCCCAGCTTTGCATGCCCTCATCAAACAAGACTCTATGCTCTGTAAGCAAAGCAAAAGAAATATGAGTTACACAAATTTAGAGACATTTCCATTCCAAATATTCATATGAACTATTTCTGCCTGACCTGTGTTAGAGCTTTCCATGGATTTTTTTGTTTTTTTTTTTCACACAGATACTGGAGTAGTTAGTTATTTCCTTCTGCAGATCATTTTACAGATGAGGAAACTGAGACAAACAGGGCCACACAGCTAGTATGTATACAAGGGCCACATATCAGCTTAGAAAAATGAGTCTCCATTACTCTATATGTCACCTAGTTGCCTATGTTAAAACTCCTACTAAATGTCTTTTCAGATAGAATAAAGATAAAGAAGTGAGTTTATTAAACATTTAAAGTCCTATCAGTTTTCTTTTGTAATTTTTAAATTGATTGAAGGAAAGGAAGTACTGAAGAAGATATTCAGCACTTGTAGAAGAAGCATTTCTCTAAAACTTTCTAAAATCTTTCTTATCTCAATGGAATTGAATATTTTCAAAGCCCTTTACAAAATTAAAATCTTTTCCTTCACACTATCCTCCATTCACATGAACAGTGCAAAGGCATGCATCTTTCTTTAAGCTTCTATTTATTCTTTTTCCTCTATGTACTTAACCCTTCTTTCTTGAAACCAATCTTTTATTTTCCATCCTTGATTCCTTATTTCTTTTTTTTTCTTTTCTTTTTTACTTTTCACTAACTTTTAAAGCATAGTAGGTGCTTAGTACTTTCTTAATTGTAGCATAGTGGGGTATAGAGCCTATTTCAGAGCCTTATACATCTTGAGTTCATATTCTTCCCCTCACATATATTAACTCTGACTCTGGACAAGTTATTTAACTTTCTAGCATTTTAGGCATTTAAGACTATAAAATGTACAGAAGCTACTGACAGACAATTGATAGAGTATTTTTTCATCTGCTAATTTTCTGTCCTAATGAAATCATAGAACCAGTTTCTATTCATTAAAAAAAGCATCTTGTAATCTCTAGTAATTTATGGCACTTCCTTTGTTGGACCACAGACATAATATATATATAACCCTAATTAGCTAAAATCCCTACCTCAGTTCCTAGGGTCAAATGATTTTGGATATGAGTCACATCTAGTCAGCTAGCCTAAAACTCTCCACACTAAAAGATTAAAAACAAATCTCTGTCTTGTCTCATTACCCAGGGAGGACTAATATCTCTGGTGTGAGAGCTTGCCTAGCACTTTTCAGTGTTGCTCATCCACTTTTGATGTTCATCTTCATCCAACTCTCATCATTTAAATCTAATTCATGTGCAAGCCAAAGATATCCTTGTGATGTCATTGGTTCTCTTTGAGACTGAAGGACGAACAACAATACCAGTGGTTCCAAAAAACTAGTATCTTTAGTGGTTGCATCCTGGTAAAACTATTTTTGTAGGTGGGTTAAAGCAGATTGATAGTAACCGACAGCTTTCCTATTGGTTAGTTAGGATGTCTACCCAAAGCATTTTGAAGATTTCCTCTAGCAGATTGGGCAGGTGAGAACAATTTGTTCCAAAGGTCATGAAAGTGGCAGATACAGGTCCTGTGGAATGCTTAGAGCTTGACCAGGTATTGGTGTTGCTGAGGTTGTCCACTACATGCTGGAACTTCATTGGCCATCCTGACTTTTGTCTTGCCACTGGACTTCAACAACTCTGGGAGGGAGATTGAGGTTTCTGACTCTGTATCACCTAAATTTAATTCACATTTAAATAAAAATATCATTCATGATGTCCACTTCAAAACTGAAGGATGAACAACAACAAATTCTAGTGCTCTTGGACAAAGACTAATAGCCTTGTCATAGTTACAGGCAGTACATGAGGAATTTATGAAAACTTCTACAATAACTTTAGCTCAGTATGTTTCCGGTTGAAACCTGATAAAAGACAGTTTGGTTTTAACATTCTAGAAAAATTAGAATCTAGAAGTCTTTGTTTTATATATCCAGGAGTTGGGTAGTGCCACATATATTATTTTCTCCGCATTTCAAACCAATAAACCAAACAGCAACACATATAATTGCAGGTCTGGAAGGGATCATAAGAACTCATTTAATACATTACTCTGTTTCTGGGAAGAACCACACAAATCTGTCAGAGAAACTGAAATCCACAGAATGGAGAGAGGAGGAAAAAGAAATATATTATTTTAGATTTCAGAATAAGGTGATTATGGAAAACAATGCTTGAAAGGGAAGACTGAGCTTTAAAATTTTGACTGAGTGGATTTTGGGGAAAGTATACTTGTTTTTCTTGGGAATCTTTTTGTAAAACATTTCATTTTCTTTGGGATATGAGTTATGTGTTGGAATCTCCTCATGAAACTGTGGAAGATTTGGGGCTTATTCTGGTTTTAAAATTCTCCCCTCTCTCATCAGTTATGAATATGGTTAAAGGAGATTCATATCTTGAAAAAGAAATCTGTGTTCCAGAACTTCAGTAGTTTGGAAACCATGCCTTTGTGTAAGCTCATCTTTCATTTTGTCTGAGGCATAATGTTATGTCTACTTTAACCACAGTTATAGATATGTATGTATGTGTCTGTGTGTCTATATCTGTCTCCATCTGAATGTGTGTATATTTCTATGTCTGTATAAATGTGTGTTTTTGGGTGAATGTGTGTGTATGTGTATGTGTGAAGGATGAGAGTATTTCTGTGTTTGAAAGTGTGAATATTTATTTCTCCATGTATCAATGTGTATTCAATTGTCTGTCCACCTATCCAGTAACTTTTTTCTGTGTGTATAAGCATCTTTTAATGCTTCTGTATGTTTTTGTGTGTGAATGTTCATGCATGTGAATGCCCAATTCTGTATAAATCTTCATACATATATGTATATATATATATCTGATTGTTTGCATGTGTATCTATGTATGAATGTCTGTGCATAGGTGTCTGGGTGTATGAGTATTTACATCTGTGTAAGCATCAGTCTTTGTATGTCTGCATGAGTACTTAACTGTCTTGATCTGTATGTCTTACTGTGTTAATACATATAAATACCTGTGTATGCCTTTCTGTACGTATATCTATGTTTGTTCCTGTTCTCTATGTGAGCACGTCATTTGTAGACACATATGAGTCTTAGTTTATGAGTGCTTGTGTGCCATTTTTTCAAGTGTTTTGACATGTCTGTCTTCATGTAGGTGAAAATCAATGTATACAAGTTTCTCTAGATGTATGTAAATGCCTATATAAGCAAACATATATTTGAGTCTCTCTATTTATGTTGTTTGTCTTTCATTATTGAAGAGGACCATGACATGAGGCGGGTGATGTCATGACATGCAAGAAATTGGATTTAAATGAAGAAGGGCTTTATAAAACCACCAGCCTTACTTTCTCCTCTGAAGAATCTGGGTTCAGTGGAAAGATATAGATCAGGATGACTGGAGATGGCTCTAGATACAGTGAGATACCTTGATAACACAGCTCATTTTGTTTTTTCCTTCCTTCTTTCCTTTGTTCCTTCCTTCATTCCTTCATTCCTTTATTCCTTCCTTCATTCGTTCATTCCTTCCTTCCTTCCTTCCATTAGTCATCTTGAGAAATTAAAGAAAAAGAAAGGAAGTGATTTTTTAAGGTAAACTATCATGTCAGCTATAAGAAGTGACCATTATTAGAATTAGTTATTCTTTGAATGTTTTGTTAAAAGAAAAATACTTTGTTAAGGTTTTTGCCTTTATTAACAAGAACTCAGGAAAGACAGAATTAAGAGAATTTTATTAAAGGTACATCAAGATAGCAACACACTGAAAGTTTAATCACTAGAGATCAACAAAAGTTTCAAGATGAAGCCAGATTTTATTGATAACTTTTGTAATGAGATAATGATAATTTGGAAATATCCATGTCAGTAAAGTGGAATGGTCCAATATATGTCAGTTCTTCAATTGCCTGTATATGCTGTTTAACTCATAGGAAATGACCTTTATGTGATGAATAGCAGGTGATACAAAAGATGCGGACTCGGTGACTCCTCCCCCAACAATGATTGACAAGCAGAATTGGGAACAATGGATCACTGAGTCAGCTTAACTTTCAATAGTTTGATAATATTTACTTGTACATCCATCTAATCTTTTTTTTTCAGAAATTCCTTTCGAATTCTTTTTTTGAGATTATTTAAATTCTTTTTCTGTCTGAATGTTCATCTCTTTCTTATATACAATATTTCTACTCTCTGTTCTAAGTTATTTATTCTTTTTTTCAATTTCCCCTTGAACTTTCATTTCATTTATAATTTCATTTAATTTCTTATAATCACTCTTGTAGTCTTTGTAGTCAAGATAGTTTTTAATGGTACTAGGCTGTGCTTGAGGTATTGGGTGAATTTCTCTCTCTTTATGGGGTTCCCTCTTGGGATTCCTTTCTTGTATTCATTGTTTTTAGTGTTTTCTTCAGTTACTTTATATTTGTAGCCTAAATTATTGTTTTAGGGTTTTGTGCTTGGCTCATTCCCTTGGATGGCTTGGGTAAAATTTATTTGCTTCTCTCTTCATGTAGGTTGGATATTGTTATCATTGCTGATGGAGATGGAGTGGCTGGTATTAGACTCCATCCTCTGCCTCAATTTTCAGCACCTATCTAGGTCATTTGTTAGTTCAGTCCTGGATCTTGCCTTGATTGGACTCTATCTTCCCTTTGTATTATCCCCTCTTAGGATTTGGTACCGTTTCCAGATGTAGTGCTGATGAACCTCAGCAGAATATTTGAGATTATATTATGCAGAAGGTCCTATTTATTTAATTTGTTTTTTGGGGAGAGATAATAATTTTTAAGTGACTTGCTCAGGGTCACATAGCTAATAAGTGTCTGAAGTCTAATTTGAACTCAGATCCTCCTGATTCTGGTGCCAGGTGCTCTGTCCACTGCACCACCTACCTATCCCAGAATGACCTATTTGGAACCTCCTATTGCAAACATCCAGGAACTAAACTGGCCTTGACTTCCTAGGACTATTAATGATCATAAAAATGCATGACCATATCTCCTTGCACAGTGACTTATAGAAGTTAGGTCTGTTCTTGCTTCTTTTCTGAAAGATTAGGGTCAAGATCTACCCCCAGATTTCCCATTTCTAGAACTTATGATTATTTTCAGTTTCCCTTTTCAGAGTATTGGTTGGTTGGCTTGCCCATCTCTAACACTTTTTGGCTTCTTTACTTTGGCTTCATGTGTAGCTTCTCTTCCTGGATCTGTGGATTTGGGGTGGTTTACCTGAATTTCTGGTGGTTTCTTTTGGATTTTTCTTTTAAATATTTTATTTTTCCCTGTTATGTGTAAAACAATTTTTACACTTGTTTTTAAAATCTGAGTTCCAGATTTTTCCCCTTCTTCCCCATATATCTTCATTGAGAAGGCTCATGTGAAGTTGTCCAAAACATTTCCATAAAAGTCATGTTGCAAAAGAAAACATTGATCTCTCATGCTTCCCAAAAACTTTAAGGAAAAAAATAAAGTTAAAAAATATGATTCAGCCTTATTCAGACACAATCATTTTTTTTTTCCTTTGGGTATGGATAGCATTTTTTGTCTTAAATCCTTCAGAGTAATCTTGAATCATTGAATTGCTGAAAATAGCAAAGTCATTCATAGCTGACCATCTTGCAATATATCCCACAATGGACATAGTACATTTCACTTTGATTGATTTTATGGAAGACTTTCCAGGTTTTTTGAAAACATCCTGTTCATCATTTCTTATAGAACAATAATATTCCTTCATAACCCCATACCATAATTCATTCAGTCATTCCCCAATTGATCAATCTCTCAATTTCCAATTCTTTGCCCAGGTGGTTTCTTTAGTACAGTGTCTCTCTTGCTTTTCAGCTTCTATCCCTCTACTGACTCATGCTATCTTCCATAATGATATCCCTAGAGAAATCCCTAAAGCAAAGGTTTCTGGAAACTTTTATGCTCTTCTGGACTGAATAGAACAACATATTTCTGTCGCTTTTTGGTTTTCTTTATCATTAAAGTTTCTGGGGGCATTTTCAAATTTTTTTTTAGATTTATGTGATAGAACTGGGCTTCTCTAAGCTCCTTGTTGCTTAACAGGCTCATTTCTGAAGGGATTTTTAAGAAGTTAAGGCCTCAAAAGAAAGAAAAGTCCTAGGGATGGGATCAATCATATTTTTCCTAGGAATACACCTTCTTCCAACAGGGGGTTAGAAATAGGCTTTCTTTGTCTTGCCTGGACTATAGCCCTCCCTCCCCACTGAGCTTGGGTTCTGATTATTACAAGGTGAGGATCAAATGAAATAATCAGTGTCTGACATATAGATCGGTGCTATGTAAGCATTTCCTTTCCCATTAATATAAACAAAAAATATAGTTCCTCCCCCAAGGAATTTGCATTTTAATAAGACCTACCTCCCAGAGTTGTTATAAGTATAAAATGAGATATTCATAAAGTGTTTTTCTAACTTTAAAATGCTACATAATTGGTAGCTTAAAAAATCCCTTGAAAAAGCCCCAAAGCCCATCTCTAGAGCAGAGAGACTTGAGAATTCCTTGGCTTGGGCAAGCATTTCCTCCTTTCTTAGACAGACTAGCTCTAAGAAGTCCTTTCAGTATTCTACCTTGGGACATATTTTTCATCCTTGGGCAATTGTCTATCTTTGAGCAAATCAACTACTCTGCCTAGCTTAGTTTTTAGGCTAACCAAGAAACAGTTATGTAAGCTGCAAAAAGGAATATATTTTATAAAATAGATCCAGATATCAGAACAATTTTAGTTTGTTAGCCTAGAAAGAGACCATATGACTATCTGTCTTTGAAAAGAAAGAATGAAAGGGACCAAGAAAGGAGGATAGCTCAGAAGAAAGAAAACATGCTATAAAAAACTGATAATAATTATATAATATTAGAGAAAATGCTGAGGAAAATTTGGAAAGGAATTCCAAAGTATCCTTTGGACTTTTTTATGGTTTGTTACATTTATTTAGAACTTAAAGGTCAAAAATATGTTCTTTCAGACCTAAAAGATAAGCAATTATTTTTGTTGTTCATTTGTTTTCAGTCATGCCTATCTCTCAATGACCCCATTTGGATATTCTTGGCAAAGATACCAGAGTTGTTTGTCATTTTCTTCTCCAGATCATTTTGCAGAGTAGGAAACTGAGGCAAACAGAGTTAAGAGACTTGTGCAGGGTCACATAGCTAGTAAGTATTTGAATCTGGATTTGAATTCTGTAAGATGAATCTTCCTGATTCCAGGCCCAGCTCTCTATCCACTGCACCATGTAACTGCCCAGTTGATTAATTACTAAATGTTTTCATATTGGTCAATAAGACATATTTAAATTTTAATAACTTACTGGTATTTAAAAAACAAAAAGGAATTGATTTTCATTGAGATGACTTTTCAGTGTAATGATTTCTTCATTACAATGATTCTTTTTTTTTTAATTAAAGCTTTTTATTTTCAAAACATAAGCATGGATAATTTTTCAACATTGACCCTTACAAAGCTTTCCGTTACAAATTTTTCCCCCATTGTCCCCACCTCTCCTCTAGATGGCAGGAAGTCTACTACAGGTTAATTATGTTAAAATACTTGATAAATCAAATATGTGTATACATATTTTTACAGTTATCTTGCTGTGCAAGAAAAATCAGATCTACAAGAAAAAAAATCAGAGAAAGGAAACACAATGCAAGCAAACATCAATAGAGAGCATGAAAATGTTATGTTGTGGTCCACATTTCATATCCCTCTCTCTGGGTGTATATGGCTTTCTTCACTGAACAATTGGAACTGGTTTGAAACATTTCATTGTTGAAGAGAGCCATGTCCATCAGAATTGATCATCATATAGTATTGTTGTTGCTGTGTGTAATGATCTCCTGGTTCTCATTTCACTCAGTATCAGTTCATGCAAGTCTCTCCAGGCTTCTCTGAAACATCCTGCTGGTCGTTTCTTACAGAACAATAATATTCCATAACATTCATATACCATAATTTATTCAGCCAGTCTCCAATTGATGGGCAGCCATTCAGTTTCCAGTTGCAAGCCACTACGAAAAGGACTGCCACAAACATTTTTGCACATGTGGGGTCCTTTCCCTCCTCTAAGATCTCTTTGGGATATAAGCCCAATAGAAACAGTGCTGGGTCAAAGGGTATGCACAGTTTGATAACTTTTTGAGCATAGTTCCAAATTGTTCTCCAAAATGGTTGGATCTGTTCACAGTTCCACCAACAATGTATCAGTGTCCCAGTTTTCCCACATCCCCTCCAATATTCATCATTATCTTTTCCTGTCATTTTAGCCAGTCTGACAGATGTGTAGTGGTACTTCAGAGTTGTCTTAATTTGCATTTCTCTGATCAATAGTGATTTGGAGCACCTTTTCATATGACTAGAAATGGTTTTAATTTTATGATATGAAAATTGCCTGTTCATATCCTTTGACCATTTATCAATTGGAGAGTGGCTTGAATTCTTATAAATATGAGACAATTCTCTCTATATTTTAGAAATGAGACCTTTATCAGAACCCTTAAATGTAAAGATGATTTCCCAATTTATTGCTTCCCTCCTAATCTTGTCTGCATTAGTTTTATTTATACAAAAACTTTTTAACTTAACATAGTCAAAATTATCTATATGGTGTTCAATTAAGAGTTCCAGTTCTTCTCTGGACACAAATTTATTCCATCTCCACAGGTCTGAGAGGTAAACTATCCTATGTTCCTATAATTTGCTTATAATATCACTCTTTATATCTAAATCATGAACCCATTTAGATCTTATCTTGGTATGTGGTGTTAGGTGTGAGCCAAGCCCTATTTTCTTCCATACTAGTTTCCATTTTTCCCAATGGTTTTTGTCGAATAGTGAGTACTTATCCCAAGAGCTGGGGTCTTTCATTCCAATGATGCTTGTATTTAGATGATGAGTATTTATTTATTGACTATCTCCCTTTAGTGTCCTCATTATTTACTACTTGGGAATCTACTTATAAGATTTAATTTTATCAAATCAACATAGAATGTTATTAATATATAATACTGCATTTACTACATATGTATGCCTTGTTATACCCAGTCTCAAAAATGTGTTTTTGTTTCATTTTCAAGTAAAATGTGAATTGTTTAGTTTAAATTTCTTTAGTTTGATAAATATAAATAAGGGTCTTTATGACTAAGTATTGAATAAAAGTTTGCTAAAAGAAAAATCCTTGGATATATATCCACATGCAATGTTCTATGAACACCTATCATTTATTCATTTTGTGTTATATGTAACCTTTTCCCAAAAGAATTTAAGCTCTTAAGGAGGGCAAAAATTCAACCTTAGACCTGTATTATAGGAACAGGAAAGGATTTTAGATATCATCAATTTATTTGAAACTCCTTATTTTATAGCAAAAAAGATTGGGATTCAGAGAATGGTCTAAAGTAATCTAAAGTATTAATAGAAAAACTGAGATTTCAAACCAGATTTCCCAATTCTTCAGCTCATTGTGTTTTCTACTTGCTTTATTTTGTGTACAGGTACTCACTAAAAACTGATTGATGTGATAAATTTCATAAGGAAGGATATATAGTTTTCCTAGGGATTTTTAGAATTTTTAGGATTGTAAATTTTTTTTGCCAAGTTACATATACTTACATACTTACTTATATAATATAAAGTGCAATTTTAAGTTTGTATTTCTACAGCAACCAAACAAAAAAAAATGTATAGTCTAAGAATGATATACCCTCATCTAGATGAGGAGTAAAGAAATATAGGAGAAAAGAAATATAAATGTATTTTAACATATTATAATCTTTTCCTTTTTCAAGATTCTTATAAATGTTACCTCAAATCATCTTGGCAAAGAATATTTATACAAAGACATGATACTTTGGGAGGGATTATGCTGGTTTAGATATCTCTTTGATTAAAATTGGAAAATGGTTGGATAGTGGATTAATGTTAAGTAAAATTATTTTTGGCAGACCTGTGTGGAAAACTCAGAGTAAAATACAAATTTTTTTTCTTTGAAAAAAAAGGTGCTGAGATAGAACAAAGGCAAAATTCTCTTTTTTCAAGACAGGGGAGGGACATTTTGTTTTCATAGACCAGGGTCAGCCAAAGACTCGATTCTAAGAAAAGGTAAACAGTACATCAAATCTCATGGAAAATATTAAACAACCAGCTAGAGTTTTCCAAACACTTGGAAGTGTTGTGGCAGTTCTTGCCAGTTTCAAATCTTGGGCCTATTAATTTGAAGGAGCCAATGGATTAACCTAGTGATTATGAATGTCTATATATAAGAGATTTGTTCTAGAAATGAGGCTGTACCATGTGTATCCATCTGAAGACCTGGCATGTGAGACTTCTCATTAAATAAATGTTGGAAGAGAATAATCCTTCAACAAAGATGTGGCATATCATGAACACCAAGGGAGAAGAGAGTATTAAGGTGAAGAAGGTGACAGTATCAAAGACTACTGAGATGTCAAGAAGGATGAAGATTGAGTAAAGATTTATTAAAAATTGTCAATTAAGATATCATTGGTGGTGGAGCCAAGATGGCGAACTGCGGACAGCTTTCTCTGTGAACTCCTGGGACATTCCCTCAAACCCAGACAAAGTAAGCCTTCCAACTGGTTTCTAAGTGAGGACACCGCCAAGCATTTGGACTACAATGCACTTCTATCAAAGATCTACCTTGAAAGAACTCCTGAGAAGGTTAGCCTCAGGGGAAATCGGCCGCTGGTCCAGCCCGGCGGAAGTCAGGGCTGCGATAGAGGGGCGGATTTTGGGCACCCAGGAAGCCCCTGGGAGACGCCTGGGCCACTTTGCTCTGCTTGCGGGCAGGTGCTTTGGCAGATCTGCCTTTGGAAAAGGGTGGATCGAGAGCAGCTGAAAACGTGGTCCTAGTGCGAATCTAGCCCGACCAGCCTCAGACCGGAAGTCAACTCGGCAAACTGCCCCAGGGCAAATACAAATTGTTGCAGTATTCTCTGCTTTTGACCAATATCCCAACTTTAAATCATGAGCAAGAAGCAGAAGAGAGCTCTCACCATAGAAAGCTTTTACGGAGAAAAAATAGAACGGTCCCCAGATCCTGACATTATGAAAACAATCCCAGATGAAGCCACAAAGGCAGACTTAAGTTGGTCTCCCTTTCAGAAGGCTTACCTGGATGATTGCATTAAGAATCTCAAAAGAGAGCTAGAAGAAGAATGGGGAAATAAATTGAGATCAGGGCAACAGAAATATCAAAAACTGGAAAATAGGACTGGTGAATTGGAAAAA
>JAJPUD010005160.1:0-20872 GCA_023553655.1 Myrmecobius fasciatus
AATAAAGAGATAGATAGATAGATAGATAATTAACACAGCACCTGAATCATAATAAGATCTTAAAAATGTGTGTGGACAGACTGATTTCTATTATTTATTATCTAAATGACCTTCATGAAATCAATTAATTTCTACAGATCAAGGGATCCAGTTTCTTCTCTCTGGATCTTTTTCATCTTTAAAATGAGGAGTTTTCAATAACCTGACTTCTAAAGTCCTTTCTATTATAAATATATGATCATGTCTTGTGAATAGAAACACCCAATCCTTATTTTATATCAATATTTCAAAGAGGCTGTTATTAGGAAATAGCAATAATTTACTTATATTTTCAGCAAGACAGTAAAAAAAATTATTGCTTTGAGTGATTTTTTTCTTCTTTACATCTTTCTTCAGAGTAATTCTGTTTTGCTTTGTTTTAATAACTTACATTTATGTGGTGTTTTAGTCTTTGCAAAACACTTTTGGTTTTTTAATTTTTAAGGTTCACAATTACCTCTTAGATACTAAAGATACTAATACTTCAATTTAATAAGTGAAAAAGCTGAGCTTTATAGAAATTAAAGGACTTGCCCACAATGAACTCCCTCCTTTGAAGTTGATGGCACAGTAGTAAGAATCATAGGTAGTATTTATATTTAGGTCCCACTTATCCCAAGTCTAATAGTCCAACACCCACTCCATATATGAAAGCCACTTGTATAATATTTCAAAGGATCATAAAAATCTAGATAGAAAAACCATAAAACTTGCTTTTCATATGGCTTGATTCACTGAGGAAAAGTCAATTCTCTTAGAAACAAAATATTTAAATTCAAACTTTAGGCCTGTCAACTCATTTTGTGAGCTTGGACAAGTGATTCGGCCTATTTAAGCCTTAGTTTCTGCATCTAAATGACAGTTATGATTATTGCACTACTTTTGGTACAGTGATATTACAAAGATCTAATGTGATAATGTATGTAAAAAACTTTGAGATATCTAAAAGCAAATGAAAGTAAAACAAATATCTATCAAAGTTTATTTAATCACTCAATGACATAGTTCTACTAATTACACCCAAAGCCCTCATCAAAAATCTTTAATTGTTCTGTGATTCATGCTGCTGCCCAGAGATGGTATATAAATAGAACATTCTGTCTCATTTTATGGAATAGGTTGGAGCCTAAAGGTTTTAGCTATTTGAATTGGTTTCAGGAAAGCCTAATCAATAACTGTCAGAACAGGACTAAAACCAGGACTATTGACTTAGCTTTTTCTTAAATATATTCATCACTGCTGATGAATATTGTTTTGGATTCTTGACATTAATATTATTGTTTTCAATAAAAAGCATATATCTTTTTTTGCATTCAGGACTACTTAAATAGAGTTGAAAGGAAAACTTAGACATTGTATAGGCTATAATCTAAAAAATACTCATGTGTGTATATATGTGTGTGTGTCTGTATATGTGTAAATATAATGGGATTTTCAAATCAATGAGACAAATATTCACTGATGTGAAAAGGAGAACCAAGTTCAACATGTTTAAGTGTAATAAACTGTTTTCATGTTCCTTCTTCATTGCTTCAAATGATTCAGCATGTCCTCTATGTTGTTTATAAAGCCAAAACATAAACACACAAAATACACATATGTACATACAAACCCATAGCCAAAATCATCAGCTAGTGACATAATAAACCTCTCTGGTTTGTAAACTTCAATCAGACTTAACTAGCTTTATTCTTAAACAGCAAACAATTTGTCATAAGGTCCTTATGTAAATAATCCAATAAAACTAAAAACCTCCTTGATTTGCCTTTTTTGAATCCTGGATGAATTCTATAATATGGTAATGTCTTGGGAAAAGACAGATTGAGAAGCAAAAATGAAGTTCACATTGAGGTCTTAATCTTGTCGTGATCAGAAAATTGCCTCCAATAGTATCTCTACTCTTACATTTAATTTCAATGGCTCCTCTATTGACTCCTTCCATAGTGCATGTAAATATGTGCGTGTCTCCCCTATACTCAAAAAATCCTCACTTTATTTATCCCCACTTTAGAATTTCATATTTTTTCCTTTGTATTATGATTAAAAACTCTAAAATAGTCATCTACAATCTGTCTCCACTTCTTTTTCTCTCATTCTCTTCTTAACTTTCTATAATCTGGCTTCCAACCTTATCATTCATTAAAGAAAAAATTCTTTTTCAAATTTACCAATAATCCCTCTTATTTCCAATCTTATAGTTGTCAACCAGACTGGAATCAATCCTAACTTGTAGATGATCAGAGCCAAACAAAACAGACCAGAGACAGGAAAGTCAGGAAACAAAGAGAAGTTTAATTAATTTCAGACTGAAGAAAACAGATTTTCAAAACAAATTCTTCCTGAGGAGGGTTGATGACTTGTGGCAGGGATAGAAACCATTAAAATGTCGGTCCTAACACAATCATTCTTACGTAGTGTATAAATAAATTTCATGGCAGTCTCATGGTTGCAGGCATTTCTAAGATAATCCAGTCATTCTTGGGTTCTTTTGGAACAGTACCTAAGATATTAAAACCATTGAAACGTGTGATTCTTTCAAATCTTTAGGGTATTGAGCCTTATCATAATTCAGCAAGGTATAGAATCAGAGTTAGTATGGTGGGAAGAGCAGTGCAGGCCTGGTTTGGTTCACTTAGCTGTTCCTAACATAGAAGTTTTTCAGAAAGTCAGGAAAGGTGATTAATTGCTTTCTACTGTAGCACATGGTATGCTCTGCCTCTCTGCTCCTTGGGAAATATAGAAGCGCCAACAAATCTCAATAATTAGTAATAGGAAGATTATAAATTCCTTTGAGAACACCTGTTGCTCATCAAAACAAGGCATTTTGCCAGAGGATAACATAATTAACAGGGTGAGTGTAAATGATTGTTAATATGCCAAACTCAGGGCACAGTCTGCTTTCTGAGCCTTAGTTCTGAAAAAACAGAATGTATTCTAATATCTTGATATGGTCTCTTCTTAATCTTTACCTTTCTTGACCTTCCTGTAGACTCTGACACCACAAATTATCCTTTTTATTGATATTTTACTTTCTTGGTTCCAATAACATAACTCCATGCTGGTTTTCCTCTTATCTCTTTAAACACTTCTTCTTAGTCTCCTTTGCTAGCTCTTTAACCAGGTCAATTCAATTCAATTAACATTCTGTAAGCATCTATTATATACCAAAAAAAAAGAAAAGAAAAGAAAAAAGAAATAGTTCCTACCTTAAGAAGCTTATGAGTACACAAAGTGGGATCATACAATTTTGTGGAGCTTAAAACACATAAAACTGCTGACGAAAATTGGAAAATTACCTGGAAAGTTCCGAAATGTCAGAGCCCTTTATAAAGGAAGGTTCTGGGAGAAATAAAAAGTTTCACCCTCCAATCCTCCAATCTAAGAGAAAAGACTCACTAATATTGGCTGCCTTCCAGAGCACTGTCTTGTTTCTTCTTTTTCCTTTCTACTAGTTTATTGGTGATCTCAACAACTATGAATTCAATTATCATATCTAAACAGATGATTCTCAAATCTTGTTCATTCATAACGGCCCTCATAAATTTGACTCACACCTTCAATTAAATATTAGAATTCTAAAATTATATGTCCCACAAAAATCTTAAATCCAATATGTCTAAAATTGAATCCAATACTATAACCCATCCCCCACTAAGCTTTTGCCTTTTGGAATTTCCCAATTTATTTCAAGGCAACACCATCCTTTTAGTTATTCAGGCTTATATCTTAGGTGTCTTCCTCAATTCCCTACTTTCCTCAGTCCCCTAAACAATCTTTTGCTAAATCCTATTAATTTTATTTTTATAACATCTCAAGCACATATTCCACCTTCTCTCCTCTAACATTGACACCATCTGGTTTATGTCCTCATGTCACAACTGGGCATTTGCAATAGAATACAGATTGATCTATCACAAATCTCCATCCTTCAGTTCATTTCACTCAATTATCAAAGTATCATTTTAAAGCATAGATCAGATCATGTCACCCTCTTTATCAATAAACTGTTGATTTTCTGTCACCATCAGAATCAAATATAACACCCTCTTTGATGTTCAAAACATTTTATAATCTTTTCCAACCTTCCCAGTCTTCTTACTACTTGTATTCCTTCACACATTCTGTGATCCACTGACACTGCTCTTCTTGCTGCTCCTCCATCTCTATAGAGTTAAGATTTTTCATTGGTTGTTCTACATTCCTAAAATTCCCACTCTCCTTATATCTATCTCTTGGATTCTTTGAGTTCCTTTAATTCCCGTTGAAAATTCCAACTTTTACTAAAAAACTTTTTTGATCTCTCCAATGCTAATGTCTTCTTTCTAATATTGAAACCCAATTCATTCTGTGTATAGATATTTTATTAATGCATAGCTATTTTCATGTTTCCACCATTAGACTGAGCTCCCTGAGGACCTTTTCCCTTTCTTTGTATACCAAAGTTCTTGAAAGGAAATCAACTCTTAATAAACACTTATTGATTAAAAATCATTGTCATACAAGTCACAAGTTTCATAACTTACTTTTAAAAGAAAATGCATATTTCCCCTGGATTACGTAAAATATAATATAAATAAATGAAGATACTAGCAGAAATACAAGATGACATTCTTATAAAAATAGACTAGTATAAGAATAATGTCCTGGGAGAATCACAGGGGGAGTCACATCAAAGATTGTGCAGATAATATGTTTGAAAGTTGTGTAATATCTAAGAAATAAAGAAATTTGTGCCTCAAAAGAAAAAAAGAAGTCATAGGTTTCAGAAATAGGATATGAATCCAGGTCTTCAGAACTAAACTTGGGCTACTTTCTATTAAACAAAACTGCTTTTTGAATTAATTTAATAACATAAGTATTTTAATTATATATTTTAGGTTATCACTACAAACAATGGAAGTAGGAGTCATAGATTTTGTGACTGACATGTTAAGTTGGATCATCGCCCACTTTTTTAAGATTGTAAATTTCTTTCTGTGCAATTTATTCAAACAGACATGTTTTTCAACTCAATCAAATAGTTAGATTTTAGTTTCTGATTTCTTGGTAAAAGATTAGAAATGCTAAATTAAAGGAGAATCACCTACTTGAAACATAATTTCAAATTAAAACAAAGAAAATGAAGCATGCTTTTAAAAAGGAAAGAAGAAATAATAAAAAATTTCCAGTGATAATTACTTATACAGTTATGTACAGATTAAAATAGTAAATAGTTACAATAATATAAAAGCATAACCTTAAAACAATTATTATCCATTAACTTGTGATAAGTGGGATTAATATTTCTGAGTCAATGTTTGTCAACACAATCTACCCTTTAAAAAATGAAACATTTAGTCATTACCAATAATTGTATTAGAATGTGCACTGGAGGGCTTTCAAAAGAATTTTAAGTGAAATTGTATATCATAAAAATACACTTTAAGGGAAGAATAATCATATAAATTTGTCTCTCTAGCTACAGATATGACCTTCCTTACTATACTCAAGGAAAAGTTCATTCCCAAGATAATAAATAATTTCAGTTTTTAAACAGAACATATGAACTTACCAGAATGAAGAGATCTGGATATCTCCAATAAACATTGAGTAGCAATCATATATTATAAGGATTCCTATAGTATTCCTTTAGTATTATACATATTTTTTAATGCTGGTTACTGTAGGGATGTCATTAAATTATCATCACGGGATTAGAAGCCATGAAATCACTGCACTGATTCTGTATCCTGGTGCCCTCTTTCACAACAATACCATTTTGGGGCAAAGAGTGGAGAAAAAAAAAAGGACTGAGAAACCATAATCACATTTTTCCATATCACAATGGTTATCTTTGGAAAACTCTATGTAATTTCTGGATTTAAAAGGGAACAACTGAATTCATAAGCAAACCCAGAATTAGAGGAAAAAGTGAAATCAGCAGTGATCATGTTATTAGTAGAGCAAGGTAGGACACCAATGCATATGTGTTCATTTAAATTACAGCATTATTCCTATTTACAACTTACTATTCTAACTAGGAACATAAGATAAACAATTTACCGTGTCTTGTCTAATTTGATGCTGAAAGGTAGCTCAGAAATACTGGCAAATGGAGGTTTAAGAGTCCTTTTTTCTTCAAATGTCAATATCTGAGTCTGACGGCATGATTACTTCATTCAACAATATGGTTTATAATTAGCAAAGAGTCATAGAGTTTCCTGGGGATGACAAAGGTTCTTCTCTAGTAACAGAGTAAATCACAGAGGTTAGATTTGGATCTAGGTTTTCCAGACCACACATGTCCAAAATTGTTCCCCAAACCATGTTGCTTCTGTAAAAGAATTTTTATAACATATGGGTCCAGTTTTCCTGTACCATGATGAATGATGATGATGATGATGGCTATTCAGTCATTTTTTTCTATCATGTCCAATTTTTTATCCCCCCATTTGGGGTTCTTTTGTCAGGGATACTGAAGTGGTTTGCTGTTTTGTTCTTCAACTTATTTTACAGATGAGGAAACTAAGGTAAAAAAAATGAAGTCACACAGCTAGGCCAGATTTAAATTCGTGAAGATAAAACTTCCTAATCACAGTCTTTGTATTCCATCCATCATGTCATCTAGCTTCCATGATGATGATGATGATGATGATAATAATAATAATAGCGTCTATATAGAGCTTTGCAATTTTTTTTGATCCTTGCAACAGCTCTGGAAGGCAGGAACTGATACCTTCCTAATTTTAGAGATGAAGAAATTTAGGTAAACAGAAGTTACATAAGTTGACCAAAATATCCAAAATCACCAACATAGAGACCAATGCAAAGTGCATAGTGCAAGATGTTAACAAAGAGACCATGGTTGATGGTGAACTTTGTATTAATTTATACACTCAATAGCACTGCTCACAAATGGAAATGGTTAAATTTTCTCTTAAGGAATTTTGTTTGTATATGCAGTCTAATTTTATCATTGCCTCCCTATTTGTTTGTTTTATTGGCAATAAGCACACATTAATTTCATCAGAATTTCATTTCCTGCAATACATTTGGTGCCTTTTTTTTCTGTGAGAATTAGTCACCTGAGAATTATCCTGCAGTATTATCTACTCCAGGCTATTGGGCAGCACATCTGTCTTGCCAAAGAAAAATAATAGTACCTCAGGCCAATTTTCATTAAAATGAAGTTTTGGCCAATTAGAATAAGCTATAAAATTTGTAGAGTTCAAAAAGTACTTCATTTTAGGTCACTTAAACATCATTTACAGGAAACTAAAACAGATTTTTATTGCATCTATATAGATTTCATCCCCAAGGTTGAAGAAACCTAATTTCCATTTTGTTAGTCATTCCAAACTATATCTAACTTAAATACTATTGTCTAAGGAGATGTCCCAGCTGAGGTGAGAGACTTTGGGACTACCTCTCACCCTGTGTGTCTGTTTTCCTCTCTCTCTCTCTCTCTCTCTCTGATTTGTCTCCTAATCTTTTCTTATTTCCCGTTACTTCTCTCCATTTCTCTTTTCTCTATCTAGATGTGCTTTTTAAAGTAAATTTACTAACCAGAAATCATATCAAAAGCTGTACATAATTGGGATCTTGGATATTTATTTTTTTTAGCCTGGCATCTGAGCTGTTTCCTGTGAAAGACCCTATGACTTTTGAACCATATAGTTTAAAGAACCATGATGTTAGTGTTCATGCTGTTTCTTAGACCACTCCTTCTGGTTTTACAAGAGTGAATGTTTAAAACTATCTTTGCATGTATTTTTAAAAACTAAAAGTTATTATTATATTTTTAAAAAGATTGAGATACAAGAAACCTTTCTAATGATTGAAAAAAAAATATTTACCCCTCCCCAGATAGTTTATAGTGCTACACTAAATCTAAAGTTGCTACGTAAAGTAATAGCAAAATTGGTCCAAGAAATTCTTTATGATCTATCCATGATTCCAACTAAGGGAAGGGAAAATTGGCTAGAGAAATGAGCACTGAATAAAGGGGCAAAAAATTTGCATTATTAGTCCAATTGTTTTGCTATATAGCTGTGTGACTTTAAATAAGTCACTTATCTTTATGGATTTCTGTTTTTCTTCTAAGTAGGGTAGGAATGGAGTAAGTGATCTCTAAGTTTTATTTCAGACAAAATGTCCACTGTCCAAATCATTTATAGAATAAGCCAGTTTAATGAATGAAAGTCAACAACAATTCCTATTATCTGTGCCTTTCTTCCATTTCTTTGGACACCTATAGTTTTAGATAAAATCTGTACTAGTATTTTTTTTAATCTTGATCTGTTATTTTACTGGTTAAATCTCACTGTGTAAATGCCACATTTCAAATGCATTTGTTCTTTGATGTTATTCCCTATGCTATCCAATTAGCTTTACATTCAAATGCAAAAAGCAATACTTCCCCAGCTAAATTATCTCAAAATCTTTCCCCACTTTCCTTTTTGTAATAAGATAAATCAAAGTGGGGAAAAAAATAGGTGCATGAAGCACAGTAGGACAAAATTGGTGTTTCAAATCGGGATAGTAGTTTAATACAGTAGAAAGAAAAATTGAGAGAATCATAACAGATATAGAATCTGAACTCTTCTCCTTATTACATAAGTATCCTTTGGTAAATTAGTTAATCTTGCTCTACTGTTTTCTTTTTGGACTAAGGTCCTTTCAAGTTGTTTTATATCCTTTTAGCTAATGTTATTTTTTTTCATTACTTTTTTGAAAATGATTAAAATAAGCAGTTATGCATTTCAAGGCTCAGCTAATTTCTTAATTCCCACAAAAGACCTATTTCTATCCACCTTGTTGCTTAGTCTTCTCCAATTTTACCTATTTGTATCCAATTATCTGCTCATTTGTTGTACTTTTTTCCATAATAGAATATATCAACTCTTTGAGAATAGGGAGGGAAATTTTAATTTTTATCTTTTCAACTGCAGCACCTAGTCCAATACCTGGTCCAGAGTAGGTGTTTAAAAATGCTGTTGACTGATTGAATGAATGAATGAATGAAGCATCTGAGGCTGTGAAACAAACAAAAAAGTTTTAAGAGAAACCTGGCTATACACTTATAAGCTTAATACAAATTAGAAATACACATCACATCACTAAATCTGTATTTCTTTCCATTACTGATGTTCACAAGCAGCAAGATCTTTATTGAATTATTGCTTTGTGAATCATATCAAGTCTCCTAGTCCTAAACTTCAAGTCTCTGCATCAATTATTCCTTCTGTATCTAACTGTAGGAATCCAAGTGTCAACAAAGGAAACATACTTATTTGTACATTTCATTATCAGAATTCTTCTTAGATAAATATCTCCCACCTATCTCTCTATATAATGATAGTCTTCTTGTCCTTCAAAACTCTCTTTAGTGCTACACTTCTTCTATGCTTTTCTTTTTCCTCATTAGTCCCTAAAATTCTCTGTCATTTTAGCAAGCTTTTAGATCACTAATGACATATCTTATAGAAAAGACACATAGGGTTTCAAATGGGGACAATAATATGGTAGCTTACTAGAAAGATAAAACTTTTTATTTCACTGACATAAGGAACTCCTGGATGAAGGACCTCCTTTTATTAATGCAGATGAGTACCTGATCTGCAATTCATGGTTTTATATAATTGATGAGAAGTTAAAAGACTTGTCCAAACAGTTGTCATAAGTGGAACTTAACTTCAGATCTTTGTCTCTGATGTCAGCTCATTATTCATTATGCAATACTGCCATTCATTTTAGATAATAAAAACTATTATATCTCACTCACAAATATGTGTATTAATGTAAATAATATGAGATAGATGGTGCAACAAATAGAGAGCTGAAACTGGGGTCAGGAATAAATAAATTCAAATACAGTCTCAGGTAGGTACTAGCTTGTAACCCTGGGCAAGTAATTTGAAGCAACCTTGTTTGCCTCAGTTTTCTCATCTGTAAAATAAAGATAATGTTGATGATCATAGCATCTACCTTGGAAGGCTCAACTAAGATAATAATTATAATGTGTTTAGTATAATTCATGACATATATTAAGTACTATAAAAATGTTAGTGATGATGATGATGATATATGTAACATCATCACTTAACTCAGACTGTTCTCTCCAAACATTGATCTATAAATATTTTCTCTTTGCTAATACTTCTCCAACTTCTAGTTGCTTTTGATTCTGATGGCCAAACTATTTTTCTCTGTACTTGTCTAATTGCTCTTTCTCAGTCTAATTTCTGGCATGTTGTACCTGGCAGGACCTAAATTGCTACCGTGCTCCAAGGTCTCTTCATCTTCTCCTTTTCCTTCTTTTTCTCCTTTTTCTCTCTCTCTGTTTCTCTCTGTATTTGTCTTTTTTTTCCCTCTGTGCTCTTGTCTATCTCTCTCTGTCTCTGTCTCTTTCTCTGTCCCTTTTTGTCTCTCTCATTCTCTCTTTGCCAAACACACACACATACAAACATACACACACACACACACACACACACACACACACACACACACACACACACCCCTTTCCTCCTAACAGATTTCTCTATTTCTGTTGAAGGTATCAGTTTCTTTTTTTTCCCAGTGTCTCAGATTTATGAAGTTGGAATTATTCTGAACTTTTCCCTCTGTTTCAGTATGAATTCAAGTAATTGTCAAATGTTTGCATTTCTATCTTTACATCTCTCATATATGACCTTTTACTACACAGCTAGCATCTTACCTACATTATTGAGATAGCTGCCTAATTGGCCTTCTTTCCCCAAATATTTGACCACTTAATTCTACTTTATACAACACTGAAAAATTAATGTAGCTGCTGCTGCTGCTGTTGCTGCTGCTGTTATTTGTTTTTAAGTGGAGATAACGACTATTTGAAACACCTAGACAATTAGCTTATTGTCTTCCTATTATTGCCTCCAGGATTAAAAACAAACAAAATTAATACTCCATAAAACTGGCCTTAATTAATCTTATCTTCATGAAATATCATTCCTCTTTCAGTAGTCTTTGATACTACCAAAGTGGACTATATTAAAAAATAATAATACTCATCCTACTATGTCTTTTGCCTTTGCCTTGACCATTGTCCATCCTGAAAGAGTCCCTCTCTTCCAATAAAGTGAAGTTCTATCATTAATGAATGAAGCCTTTGTTGATCCTCCTTAATTGAAAATTATCTCCCTCCCAAACTACCTTAAAATAATTTTGTGCATATTTATATTTATTAACATTAAGGTAATATGCTTTGAAAAGACAAAAGTTATTGTAATGATACAGATGCTGGGAAAGATTAAAAGCAAAGGGAGAAGGAGAAAGCAGAGGATGAGATGGATAGAGTCTCACAGAAGGAACAACCATGAGTATGAACAGATCTCAGTAGATAGTGGAGAAAAGAAGGAACTGGTGTGTTATGATCCCTAAGGTCATGTAGAAAAAGACATGACTGAACGACTAAACAGCAACAACATATATTTTTAATGAAATTTGGTCTTACCTGTTATCATGTAAATATATCAAGTAAAGATTGTTTCATTTTTTGCACTTGTTTCATCAGTGACAAAATGAGTATCAGGAACATAGGTGCTTAGTAATGACTTTCATATTGATTTTTGAAATAGTTCAATATCTACAAAGTACTCTCTTTAAAAATGACCTGGAGAACTCACTATTTGATTAAAAATTGCTGGGAAAATTGGAAAATAGTGTGGCAGAAACAAGGCATTGACCAACACCTGACACCTGATACCAAGATAAATTCAAAATGGATTCATGATTTAGACCCAAAAGGTGATGCTATAGGGAAACTAGGAGAACAATGGATAGTCTACCTCTCATATCTGTAGAGAAGGAATTTTTGGCCAAAGAAGAACTAAAAAACATCATGAATTGCAAAGTGGATATTTTTTGATTATGTTAAATTAAAAAGTTTTTTTTGACAAACAAAACCAATGCAGACAAGATTAGAAAGGAAGCAGAAAACTGGGGAATATATTTTATATCCAAATGTTCTGATAAAGGCTTCATTTCAAAAATATATATAGAATTGATTCAAATTTATAAGAATATAAGCCATTCTCAAATTGATAAATGGTTAAAAAATATGAACAATTTTCAGATGAAGAAATTACAGCCATTTCTAGTCAGATGAAAAAATGCTCTAAATCACTATTGATCAGAGAAACACAAATTAAGACAACTCTGGGGTACCAGTTCACACTTCTCAGATTGGCCAAATTACAGAAAAAGATAATGATAGGTCAGCTAGGTGGTGAAGTGGATAGAGCACCAGAACTAAAGTCAGGAGGACCTGAGTTCAAATCTGGTTTCAGACACTTAACACTTCCTAGTTGTGTGGCCTTGGGCAAGCCACTTAATCCCAATTGCCTCAGCAAAATAATAATAATAATAATAATAATGATAAATGTGTGAGGGGATGTTGGAAAACTGGGATGCTACTACATCATTGGTGGAGTTGAGGATTGATCCAACCATTCTGGAGAGTAATTTGGAACAATGCCACAAGGGCTATCAAACTGTTACCCTTTGGTCAGCAGTATCTCTACTAGATGACTAGTCTAAAGAGATCATCAAAAAGGGGAAAAGGACCCACATGGAGAGACTTACATGAACTGATGCTAAGTGAAATGAGCAGAACCAAGAGAACATTGTACACAGCAGCAACAAGATTATGTGATCATTAACTGTGATAGACTTGGCTCTTTTCAACATTGAGATGATTCAGGCCACTTACAATAGACTTGTCATAGATAGAGCCATCTGCATTCAGAAAGATAATTATGGGGACTGAATGTGGATCATAGCATAGTATTTTCAACATTTTTATTGTTGTTTGCTTGTTTTTTTTTCCTTTTTGATCTGATTTTTCTTGTGCAGCATGATATTTGTGGAAATATGTATAGAATAATTGTACATGTTTAACATAAACGGATTACTTGCTGTCTAAGGAAAGTGGTAGGGGGAAGGTAGAGAGAAAAATATGGAGTACAATGTTTTGTAACTATCTTTGTATGTATTTTGAAAAAAGATATCATTTTAAAAAGTTATCTGGGCAAAAGATACTATTGTATGCTTAACCTCTTCACATAGCTGAAGAAATTAAAAGTCTACAACATTCAGGGACTTAAATATGAACATGTAAGGATCAGATCAAATCTTTTTGCCTTAAAACACAGGGTTCTGTTCATTATATGGTACTGCCTCTCAACTATGCAGATTAAATTGGCTAATTTAAATTGCTCATTGCATATGCAAATTCACTCATTTGTTCAGATATTAAGGAATTTCAGAGTCAGAGAGAAACAAAGATATCATAGGTCAAATCTATATGCTTTGCATGTTCAGAATATTTCAGTAAAGGAATTTATCTAAATATACCTAGGTTTTAAATACCAGAAAGAGGGATGGAATTTCATTTCTCTAATTATAAAACCAATTTTTTTTGTATTTTTTCCCCAGATAGCACACCTCGACATATATGACACATATATAGTTCTTATTAAGTTTCAAGATTTCCTTTGTGGAAACATTGGATACTACAGTAATATGAAAAATGCCACATACAGCCCACAACATTCCTGAGTGCACCTTAAGCAAATTAAAATGTGATTTGGATATAGTTAGTGAAATCCATTTTTAAAAAGTATAAGAGAAGGACAGCTAAATGGGTCAGTGGATAGAACACTGGTCCTGGAATCAAAAGGAGCTGAGTTAAAATTCAACCTTAGATACCTAACAGTTCCTAGTTGTGCAATACCAATTGCCTCACCAAAAAATAAAAATATATAAATAAATAGTGCCATAGAACTAGATAAAATAAACATTTATTGTCTAAGTCAACATAAATTTAGGGATCCTTATGTAGACTTTATTACTCCTCATTTCTATTTGATTTAATTTTTTTTTTAACAAAGGTGTAGATAGAGTTATGGAAATAGAATTTGAGAGCTCTAATATCTCCCTCTCTCTCTCTCTCCCTCTCTCTCCCTCTCTCTCTCTCTGTACCTGTCTCTCTCTCCCCCCTTCTCCCTTTCCTCTTTCCCCCCTCTTTTTTGGTGATGTAGTTGAAGTTAAGTGACTTGCTCAGTGTAACACAACTAGTGTTAAGTATCTTAGGGAGAATTTGAACTCAAGTCCTGAATGAAGAGCTTGTGCTCTATTCAATGCACCATCCAGCTGCTCCCCCTATGTTTTAACTGTAGATCAAATACTTTATGTATGTGACCCAAGAAAATACAGTACCTTTTTTTTTTTTGGTTGAGGGTGAGGGGAAAAGGCATAAAACATATAGCTAGTACATTATACCAATTTCAGAAAAATTCAGCCCATCCTGACCAAAAGTATTGGCCCCAGCTAAAAGACTAGCCATTACCCTTCTATCCTTCACCTCTATTTTAGTCCTTAGAAAAACTAAAGAGGCAAAAAGTAAAACTGTCTTAGACTAAATAGAGGAAGAAGATAAAGTGGTCACTAACTATAGGACAGAATAATGACTAGGGCTGTGCCAAACTGATGGTAACAGATGACAGGAAACTACTCCTGGAACAGTCAATGACCATCTACTTTCTCCCTCTTTAATATAATGATGTAATTATTTAACTTCCCCATTTGCTTGTCATTTAACCTTAGAATATTTTAATGAATCATAGGGTATAAAGATGTGACATCAAATAGACTTATGAATATTATAAATATAGTAAAACACAATTTAAAGGAAAAAATAACATTCAAATATTAATTCACAACGTAGCCTGACCATTTTATTTTTCTTTAAAAAAAGCTAGATTTAATAATGTTAATGTCCACAATCATGAATTATGTCATGCATTAATTATAAAAATAATAACAAATTTTTTGGTGAAAAATACTATCCACATCCAGAGAGAACTGATGAAGACTGAGTGCAAATTTAATCCTACTTTCTTTACTTTCCTGGTTTTTATTGCATTTCTTTTTTTTTCCCCAGCATGGTTAAATATAAAACTATGTTTTATATAATTTCACATATATAATTGATATTACCATTCTTGCCTTCTCAGTGGTTGTTGGAAGAGTAGTCAAAATTTCAAAATAGAAAATGTTAAAAAAATTAAATTTGAAAGGAAGAAATAAATAAAATAATTTCTTAAAGCAAAATATTTATGCATAAAGTCATAAAATATACAATGTGATTAGTTAAAAAACATTTAATGAACATATTTATTACAACATTATTTTGTGTGTATGTGTGTTTATGTGCTATAGAAGACTTTTATTTTACAAAGTTTATATAGTTCCCACTCTCCTTAAAAAAAATAGGAGGATTGCAGAATGTTAATACTGAAGATCTTAGAAAATATCTTCTTGAATAATGCTTGTGTTGTACAGATAATTTCAAAGACCCGGAAAGATTAATTACCTTGACAAAAGATATATTACTTATCAAGTCCAAAAAATATTTTGGAGAATTAGTTGACATAAATGAAAGCTCATGTGACTGGATCTAAGGACATTTTTATATTTATATAAATTCTTTCCTAACATAAATTACACACACACACACACACACACACACACACACACACACACACAGAAACAGAGAAATATAATTATTAATGGCCAATTACTAATATTAGGGCTACAGTTTTTATTTTATTTTGTTTTTCCCTTTGTATTTCCTCATTTAAAGACTAGGTCAAGGCAGACTGAATGATAGGGATGATGATGAGATTAGGTCGATATTCTCTTCAATCTTCAGCATCACCCTAACTGCACCCAGAGAACTTATTTCTGATTAAAGGGTAAGGAGAATCTTTTCTTCTTCTTGTTTGTCTTTCATTATTTAAGAGGTCCATGGCATCAGGGAGGTGATGCTATGATATGCAAGTGAATTGAATTTAAATGAGGGAGAGTTGGGCAAGGTGCCCTGACTCACTTTCCCTTCCAGAGTCACCTAAAATTGTTATCCAGGGCCATCTCCAGTCAAATCTAGTGGAACTGAATTCTGGCCCATTCTTCAACTATCTGAATTGAGATAGATCCTCTTGTCTAGACTGCCTGAGGCAGAGTTGGCCAGGTTGAAATGAGTCTCTCTCCAAAAGTGAAAGGATCAAAGTCCCGTGTTAGAATAAGATCACCCTCTATTTTAAGTCACTTTACCATTAATTATTAACCATCAAGTTGATTACAAGTCATCTGGGACAAGCACTTTTTCAAGGCTATTTAAACATTCAAACAGCCACTAAGGATCCCTGATTGTTATTGAGAGAAATCCTTGACCTCAATTTCTTAATTTTGGCTAGCCATAATTGATAAATGGATTATTAGTTAGCCCAAAACTGTCTTGGATTTTTCATTCATCTCAATATGCTGACTTTCTTTACTTTGTTTCTGCATAAAATTACTTCTTTAAAATTAGGTTTTGAAATTATCTAAAAAATAACCAAACAGAAACAACAGTAACATCTTTTTTCTCCTTGTTGGCAAAGCAAAATTTTTTTTCCCTTTTTTAAAAATCAAATAAAAATGTTTTGTTTAGCTAGATTAATAAGAAAATATATAATGCTGCTGGATTACATGACAAAATAAATAAGCTTTTTGTTCTTAGCAACAATTTAGCCTTTTATTTATTTAAAATATAAAGTCTGTTTTTTTCAGATATTTCTTAGTTTCTACTTATCAAATTTTCAGAAACATGTGTCTTCTTATGAATAGATCATGTTAGTATGGTACATATTTGTTTTGCATTAACTCCTAACCTGTACTCTATAAATAATATTGCCTAAATTTCATATAGCAAAGACTTTCATTTAAAAAAATTGTGAACCAGATAAATCAGTTTAAACATGTCTTATCTCATGTACAATATTCTACACTAAAAAACTTTTTGGTCAATAAAGAGAAGCGTATGCTACAAAGAAAAACAAAAACATACAAAATAAGAAGTCATAATCTAAAAAGAAATCCATAAAAAATAAAATTATGTTTTAAGGAACTATAGATAACAAAATAATGTTAATATTAAATGTAGACACTTCAAATATTTTAACATTTAAATTCATAAAGAAAAAAAATACTGAAAAATTACTTAGCTATAAAATTGGGCCAGGAGATTTAATATTCTATTCTCAGTGTTGAACAACCTAACATAAACATAAATAAAAGAAACAGTATGAAATTGACTACATTCCTAGAGACACTATAACTGAGAAATTTGTCATCTTCAAAATGACACTATTTAGACTTATGCGTATTTCTAATTACCACATGGGACTTTAAAAAAGTGACCACACTATTATAGCATAAAAATATTAAAAAGAAATGTTAAAAGTCAGAAACAGCAAACATATATTTTATAGCTCATAACAGATTAAAAATAGTGATGGTAATAGAGTTTTTTTAAAAAAACAGGGAAAATAGATATTTTAAAAATATGTAAGTATACATACATATAAATATGCATTAAAAATAGAAAAGTAGAGGATGAATTAAATGAATATGCACAAAAAATTAGAAAACTAATGAAAACCTAAAAGAAGCATAATAAAAGAAGATATACTTAAAGAAGTAAGATAATCTATTCAGTCATTTTTGACTCTTCATGATTCCTAATGAAACTTTCTTGGCAAAAATATGAGTGTAGTTTGTCATTTCCTTCTCCATTTCATTTTACAGAAGAGTAACAGAGGCAAAAATTAAGTGAATTGTCCAGCTTCACACAGTGAATAAGTTTTTGGAATCAAATTTGAAAGCAGAAAGAGATTATATATATATTTTGCTGAGGCAATTAGGGTTAAGAGACTTGCCCAGGTTCACATAGCTAGGAAGTATTAAGTGTTAAGTGTAAAGTGTCTGAAGGTAGATTTGAACTCAGGTTCTGTTTGTTGACTTTAGGACTGGTGCTCTATCCACTGTGCCACCTAGCTGCCCCCAAGAGATATCTTTTTGATTCCAAGCTGAGCTTTCTTTTAACTTTAACACTTATCTATCCAGGTAAATTGTTAGCTACCCTTAAAAAGAGTGCAGAAATAATTGATTAAAATAAAATCTTGCTTGTTGAAAAAGTCTCATAAAATTCATTAGCTAATATGATGAAAAAAAGAGAGAAAATCAAATGAACAATATAGCAAATGACCAAGATACAAATCACAATAAAACCAGAAAACATGAAAACAATTATCAATACCTACTATGAACCATAAATATGCTAACCAAATTAAGAACACAAAAGAAATAAAGGAATACCATTCATCCAAAACAACAGAGGACCAAACAAAGATGATATAGATATATAGAGAGATGATAATTTGGAGAGAGTGAAAATGGAAAGCATCAATAGTGTTCTCTTGCCAAATTGACATTTAATATAATTTATTAAAATTATTTACTGATTGAAAAGGTACATTATTATAGAAATATTTGAAAACTTGTGAAAAATTGGGAGGAAAAGTTAATACTTAAATGTGATAGTTTAAAATTTTCTACTTTTCTTAAAAGAATATTACAATATTATTTAGCTTTACAAAAATTTGATTACGAACTTTAGATTGACTTAGTTGTCCTTGTTCTTTTTGGTTCTTATAAAAATGTAGGGTTGTTAAGAACAGGAGTTATTTAATTTATGTAACTACATTTAGTATAATGTTTTCCATATAAATGTTTGGTGAACTGAATGAGTTTTCTGAATCAGAGTCTGAATTTGTTAATCAGGCTATTTTACATTTATTTTCAAAATTCTTGATTTAAAATAAACAAATAAATAAATATCAGAGTGCAAAACACTCTGATTCCTGCAGCATCCCAAAATCTCTTTCTTAGATAATATTCAACTGTATTCTTTAGGAATAGTCAAATACAACAAAATATATTGTAGTGCATGTCTTTATCTTTTGTACAAGAATACTATGGAAGATTTTTATCAAATTGATTGTTAATTTAAGTAAATATCATCACTATGATCTTTCTGCATTTAACTCCTTTACAATTATTTATTTTAATTATCAAAATAAAATAATATGTCAACATCTGGCATTGTGCTAATAAATGCTTAACAACTGGTTCTTTTGGTAGGGATAATGTACACATAGCACTAATTTACTTTAAATTTTAATTATTAGCATCTCTCTATCATGTTCTTAAATTCAGACAATCAACAAAATAAATCAATCTAAATCATAGCATTTGCAAATTTGAAAAATGTAAATATTCACATTGAAAATTTAATAATTTGGGGTCAGAGGCAAGATGTCAGAAAAGAGTCACATCTTTTTCTGAGTTCTCTCTGATGTAAATCAAATCAACATCAAATCAAGCCTCTGAATTGGTTTTGAAGTGACAGAACCCACAAATATTTGGAGTTTAATACATTTCCAGCAGAATATATTTTGGAAGATTTTCAGAAAGGATCTGTTTCAATCAGGAATAGAGGGAAGCAGCAAGCACAGGCATAGTGCAGAGATCCAGGATGTTGGGGGCCCAGGAATATAATGAAAGCTACAATGATATTAGCTTTTCTGTCCTGATTGCAAACCCTAGATCATCACAGTAGCTATAAGACATGCAACACTAACACAAAAGGCAAATAGTAAGGCCCTGTACCCCAGAATAATGTGGGACATGGCCACCCCCATCCAACATGGGAAGTTAGTCAGCTCCAGTGCAGCCACTGTTGCCTGGAGAGGAAGCTTGAATAACTTCCACTTTGCCCTGAAAGCAGAACTCATAATTTAAAAAAAAATGAGGAAAAAAAAACAAAAACAAAAACAAAAAGAACTCTGACCACAGAAAGAGAACAGATATCAAAATCTGAGGACACTAAAAGATAATCTCCAGATGAAGCCCAAAAAGGGTGATATAAATTGGTGCCCATCTCACAAGGCTCTCACAAGAATTCAGAATGATCTTAAAATAGAGTTAAAAGAAAAATGGGGAAAGGAAATGAGAACTTTGCAAAGGGGTTTGGAAAAGGAAACAGAAATTATTTGAAGAAAACTTAATATATAAAAATAGATGGAGTGAAATGGAAAGAGCAAATAACTCCTTCACAAAATAGACTTGACAAAATGGAAAAAGAATATGACTCCTTACAAAGTAGTTTTCACAAAATGGAAAAAGAAAACGACTCCTTGAAAAACAGCATTTGTGAAATGAAAAAAAAAATCATTGAACAAAACAACTCATTTAAAAATTCAATTGGCTAAATAAAAAAGAACTAAAAAAGATAACAAGAAAACAATTCACTAAAAATTAGAAGTGGAAATGAATGACTCAATAAGACATCAAGAATCAGTCAAACAAAACCACAAAAAATTAAAAATAGAAGAAAATGTAAAATACTTCATTGGAAAAACAACTGACCTGGAAAATAGGTCTAGGTGAGACAATATAAGGATTATTGGACTTCTTGAAAACCATGATAAAAAAAAATAGCCAAGACATCATCTTTCAGGAAATTCTCAAGTAAAACTGCCCTTATGTCCTAGAACCAGAAAGTAAAATAGCTATTGAAAGAATTGACCAATTACCTCCTGAAAGAGACCCCAAAATGAAAACTCCAAAAAATATCTTAGCTAAATTTCAGAATTATTGGAGCAAGGAAAAGATATTGCAAACAGCCAGAAAGAAAGAATTCAAATATCAAGGAGCCACAATCAGAATTACCCATGATCTAGCAGTTTCCACCTTAAAAGATCAAAGGGCCTGGAATCTGATATTCCAAAAACTAAAGGAACTTAGATTGCAGCCAAGAATCAACTATCCAGCTAAACTGAGCATTTTTTTTTTTCAGGGCAAAAAATGGAGATTCAATGAAATAGCAGATTTTCATTTATTTTTGATGAAAAGACCAGAGCTAAACAAAACA